>JALJCO010013273.1:177500-409509 GCA_023101725.1 Atherinomorus stipes
TCTTAAAGTATTGGTGAAATGAATAAGTTTTGCTGCAGATAATGTCTTATTGAGAGGCTGCCATCTCTCCCATCATATGGATGTATGCCGGAGGTCGAGTTAATCGAAATATCACCCGAAGGAGTCAAAGTGATACAGAAATTTTGCCAGTGTAGTGATGTACCTTGGGCATCACAATATGTAGCGTCACCATGTATTATATTAATATTGATATTAATATTTCTATTAATATCAATACTAATACAGCCTCGGAGCACCACCTTACTTATTTGATATGTAATGGAAGCAAGGAAAACCATTAATGTCTTAAATCAATTCTTAGATTGATTTGATGAAGTGATCAGTCTCAGGACGCTTTCATGAGTTCTCGCTTGAAGTGACCTTTCATGATACATCAGAAAAACCACAAACAACCACTAGTTAAGATAATACAGAGTATTTATTAACTAGTCTACAAACTACATGAGATAAAGTATGTACAAGGAATATACAAGAAATATGTGAGCATGATGATCAACCAAAAGTTATCTAGTGAAAGAAATGTGAGATGGTATGAAGATGAAACATAAATTAATTAAGCCTCAGTTAATTAATAAATGTTCAAAGAAAAAGAAGGAAGGATTTCTTAATCCAACTAAACAAAGTTAATCTGGGTCTGGTAAACCGTAGGTCTGGATTAATTCACTATCACCAACTTCTTGTGACATCAGATCATATTTCATAGCAAATGATCAGGATTCTCCTCAGAGGTTCCGTCTGACTGAGGTGCTTCACTCACGTCCTGGTTCTGCTGGACTGTTCCTCAATCCTTTGGAAGATTGTCGGGTGGATGGCCCCCCAAAATCTTCCCGATCTCCTGGATGTTCGTCCGGCTCTCTGCGGGCTGTCAGCTCAGTGGTGGTTCTGGTTCGTCTCTCTCTCTCTCTCTCTCTCTCTCTCTCTCTCTCTCTCTCTCTCTCTCACTCGTCTCCCCAGAGACGTGCAGCTTCAGGACTGATGTCACGGGATGGCTGATAGTAAAGATGCTGGCAGAAAATCACAGGAGTGATTCAAAAATTAAAAACGGCTTTTGCTGGAAAAAGGTACAAAAATATGTAGCTGGTTTACATAAAGGTTAGAGTCTTCTTCTCTCCATCACTCCTCCCTGAGTGATCCATGATTCTGAACTCTGCTGAGTTCAGAGCAGGTGTCGTCTCATTCTTTCCCCATTGTTCCAAGTTTCTTCAGTTCTGCCTTGTTCGTTCTTCTGCGTGTTCAGATCTGTGTTCACATTCTTGTGTTCTCCATCGCACTCTTCTCCTCTCAGTCCTGATTCTCTCCGTTCAGAGCTTCGCGCTCTGCCTGGCAGTGGAATGTGGCTTGCAGCTTGTCAGCCAATGGGAAGCTGACAGAGTCAAGTTTCACATAGAAATAAAGAGTAGAAGCAGCATTGGCCACTCGAGGGCGAGAAATGTGGCCGCCATCTTGGACCGGTCGCAGCACAGCGAGCAGCTACCGTGGATGAACGACACCAGAGCTGAACAGCCGTTTTCTTATTGTGATCGGCGGAGCACCGAAAGCCAGCTGGGAGTTACTTTTCACAAGTAAGCCTGAACATCAGTATTAGTTGTATTTAGTGGTTAAAATATTTACCGGCTTGTAATAACCTGTCCACCAGTGAAATCATACTGAGCTCATCAGCATAACGCACGCTTAGTGCCTGCTGTTAAAGTTATGTCATATAAACATCCATGAAACTTTATAAATCACACATTAAATAACACAGGTGTAGATGAAATGAAATGAAAAATACTTTATTCATCCCCGAAGGGAAATTCAGTATTGTAAAAGCTCACTTTTTTTTTCTTTTTTTTTAAATAAACAAAAAAGTCAGTCAGTCTTGTTCTTCAGGGTGATGGTTGCTGGCAGGAATGAATTTCTGTATCTCTCCGTCCTACAGCGAACTTGACGCAGCCTCCCACTGAACACACTCTGTTGATTCTTCACCGTGTTGTGGAGAGGATGGGAAGTGTCCTCCATTATCTTCATCAGCTTGTGCAGCATTCTTTTCTGAACGATCAGCTCCAGCGGCTCCAGAGTTCTCCCCAGCACAGAACCAGCTTTCTTGATCAGCTTGTTTAGTTTCTTCAAGTCTCTGGTTCTGATGCTGCTTCCCCAGCAGATGCTGCAAAGCTAATTGCACTTTCCACAACAGACTTGTAGAAGATCTGCAACATCTTGGTGCAGACGTTGAATGATCTCAGCTTCCTTAAGAAGTAGAGTCTGCTCAGACCTTTCTTGTAGATGTAGTCACTGTTGCATTTCCAGTCGAGTCTGTTGTCCAGCTGAACTCCAGGTATTTGTAGTTCTCCACCACCTCCACCTCCTCTTCCAGGATGTAGACAGGACTATGCTGCTTATTCTTGCTCCTCCTGAAGTCAACAATCATCTCTTTAGTCTTGCTGGTATTTAAGATGAGCTGATTGTTACTGCACCATTTCACAAACTGACTGACCAGTTCCCTGTACTCGGCTTCTTGTCCATCACTGATACACCCCACCACTGCAGAGTCATCAGAGTATTTCTGCAGATTACAGGACTCAGAGTTGTACTGGAAGTCTGATGTGTACAGTGTGAAGAGAAATGGAGAGAGTACAGTTCCTTGTGGTGCTCCAGTGCTGCTGACCACCATCTCAGACACACAACCTTTCAGTCTCACAAACTGTGGTCTGTTTGTTAGGTAGTCGTAAATCCAGGTGGTTGTGGAGGATCCACCTGGAAGTTATGGAGCTTCTGACATAGCAAAGCAGCTGAATAGTATTAAATGCACTTGAAAAATCAAAGAACATGACCCTCAAAGTGCTGCCTGACTGGTCCAGATGAGAGTGAGCTCTCTGAAGCAAGAAGATGATGGCGTCTTCAACCCCAAGCCCATTACGATATGCAAACTGTAATGGGTCCTGAAAGGTATTCACTTGCTTGTTGAGGTGAGCCAGTAAGTGTCTCTCCAGGACTTTCATGATGTGAGATGTCAGGAGCTGGTCTGTAGTCATTTGGTTCTGGTTCTGGTCTGTAGTCATTTGGTTCAGCTGGTTGTGGTTTTTTAGGGACAGGAACAAGACAGGATGTTTTCCACAGCACAGGAACTCTGTTCTGTCTCAGGCTGGTGTTAAAAGGTGCTGGAGAACTGGACATAGTTGTTCTGAGCAGGTCTTGAGAACTCTGGGACTGACACCATCTGGACCTGCAGCCTTGTTCCGGTTCAGTTTCTCTAGTTGTTTCTTGACCTGGTCACAGGAGACAGTCAGGCTGGAGGTGGAGACAAAAGAGGTCTCAGGATGTCCTGATGTGGAGACAGAGGAGGCTGTGTTCAGGTCCATGACTGAGGTGCAGGGTGACAGAGTGGAGGTGGGACAGGAAAGCTGTGGGCTCATGGAGGGTGTGTGGGTGTGTGGTGCTGGGTTGTCAGCAGGGGGGGGGAACTGAACCTATTGAAGAACATGTTCAGTTCGTTAGCTCTGTCCAGACCTCCATCAGTCTGGTCCCCCTTTAACTTGAAGCCAGTGATCTTCTTCATTCCCGACCACACATCCCTCACGTTGTTCTGCTGGAGCTGCTCTCCAACTTCTTCCTGTCGTCCTCCTTCACTTCTTAGTCTGTGTTTTCAGTTGTTTTTGTGTGGTCTTCAGTAACTCCCTGTCTCCATCCCTGAAAGCTTTCTTTTTGATGTTCAGCAGCTTTTTCAGGTCACTGGTGATCCAGGGTTTGTTATTGGGGAAGCACCTCACTGTAATAAGATTAATCTGTAATAAGATTACAGCTGATATTGTGATATTGTGATGCTGTGGTAGAAATAATCCCGGTGTGACTGGTACTACCCTGTTTGACCAGAGTATTTAAACAGGAGACGTCACAGACAGAATAACTGCATCATCTCTGACTACAGCAAAATGTTTCTCATGTTTCACCGTCTCCTCTACGTTCATTCACATCAACACAATACTGATTTTTCATGTGAGTGTACAGATCCAATATGTTGTTGAGTGCACAGTCCTGATACACTCAGAGCTAGCAGTGACTGACCAGTGGTAACTGGAGGTGTGATGTATTATCATGGAAATCAGACATAAATCATGTCCAAGTGATTTGTGTAAAATGAGACAATGTTTGTTTTCTTTCTACCAGGATCAGAGCTCTGCATCACCTGCTTGTCTGACTTCTCTGAAGGCCATAATCACCAATTTATGGGAAGACTTAAAAAAAATGTCTTCTGGAGGATCTGAGGGAGAAGAAACTCAGAAATGAAGAAGATAGGAGTTAGATGTGATATTTGTTTTTTTGTTTGTTTTTTTTACAAACAATTTTTATTGTGGTTTATTTTACTGATATTTTAGTGTGTGTGTGTGTGTATGTGTGTATAATGTGTATATATTGTACATATGTAGAAACTCATTTTACCACACTGCACCATTGTGCGCCACAGGAAGTGATTCCTGCCAGTGGCATCAATCGGTACAGTTCATCTCTCTGGTAATTATTCCATTATTTACTTATTTGGAATCTTATGTGCAATAACCTGGTCATGTGCAATAATAAGTACTGAGGAGCACTGTAAATACTGCCTATTGTATATACTGAGATTTTATCTCATTTTTATCATTATATATTGGTACTATTATATGTTATTTCTTGTTTAATATTAATATAGGAAGGGTTGCAATTTTACTTTTTTTTATTTGAGTTTATTTTATTTTTACTTTCGCACTTTATTTTTATTTTAACTAGTCTTACTATCTCTACATCTGTAAATGGGAGCAAAGCAGAAAAAGAATTTCCTACCAGAGATAATGAAGTAATTCTGATTCTGATATTGTTACAGATGGAATTAAACATTTTGAATATTTAATCATTCTTTTCTGTCATTAATGTGTTGGACAGGTAAGTAATTAGGAAACATCTTTAGTTTTATTTGTGGATGTTATAATAGTAGAAAAATGAGGATATATATGTATGTATATTTGCATTGTTACTGTGAAGTGTAGAAGTATTATCAGTATAGACATGATAGTCATGGGAGTATTAGTATTGTATTTAGTATACTTATACTATACTTTATTATTGTTATATATGTGATACAATATTATACTCTATTAAGTAGTATTATGATCATTGCTAGCAGTGGTGGTGATAGAAATAGTAGTTTTAACAGTAACTGACTATTATTAGTCTTACTGTACAAGCCAAGTAATTAAATAGTATTGATTTGCTAACAAGTCGGCATAAAATAAGTTTGTACTCCTTCCCAATTGAATA
Organism: Atherinomorus stipes; assembly: GCA_023101725.1. Classification (NCBI taxonomy): domain Eukaryota; kingdom Metazoa; phylum Chordata; class Actinopteri; order Atheriniformes; family Atherinidae; genus Atherinomorus; species Atherinomorus stipes. Next base: position 182,793 of record JALJCO010013273.1, read on the forward strand.
TATGTTCTTAATTTGTTTTAGATTTTTGTTTTTCTCATTTCTTTCATTGATTAGGTCATTCCATTGATGTATGATTTTTGTTTTGTTTTACATGTCCGACATACATGCTCAAACAGCAAAAATATCTGTATTGTTAATGGTGATTCTTAAGATCTTTAATAAAGTCAAACAGACCAGTATGGTCTCTATGCAGAGGATGCAGATATCATGAAGCCTGAAAACAGACACAATATATGACAGTTAAGCCCACTATCTGCACGCAAATTACATAAACACGTCTTTTCGATGTAACTAGCATCCTGTATCACAGCAGTATGTGTAAGTTTTACAATAGAGGAAAATAGATTAATAATCCGTTGAGTTCTGCTCGTTTATCTCAGTTAAGAACATGTGAGTGAACGGAGCTGGTGACCGGTCCAAGATGGCGGCCCCACGGCTCGTCAGCTCCCATAGGCGGCAGCGGTCAATGCTGCTTCTAGTCTTTATTACAGTTTTTCTCTGTTGCTAAAACACAAAATCTCATTTTCAAAGCCAAATTTTCAGAAGCCTAAATCAAGGTATCAAATCAGTCCCCTTGTGATCAAAACCTAAAGCAAACTTTACATCACTAGACACTGTTTGCAAACACATTTGCATTGTGATGCACTTGCTGTGCAAAATGCTGAACACATGTTACACACTTTGATCACAACTAAGACACAGATGTCAGCAGGTAAACACAGTGATTCAAAATTGATTTCACCTTTGGCTGATGATGAGGGAACCAATATAAACCAGTTGAGGAAGCTCTAGGAGGTCAAGATTTTGCACTGGATAGAAGAAATGAGAGAGGAAGAGTACGCATAAGAGATGGTCGCAAGGGTGGTCGTGGATGGGGATGTCGAAGGGGGCAAAATCAGGTCCGATGCAGAGCTTTCATTTCAGATGAAAGGCATGCAACTGTGATAAACCATGCCATAGACCGCGGAACCGGGGGGGCCAGCCGGGCCACGGCCCTGGTAAGTTGCATTGTTGTCCTTATGACCCAAGTCACTGCGCACCTTCTCTCTCTCACCCTGCGCCCTCCCCCACCCCGTTGCAAACGTTCCCTGCAGCTGCTATATAGGTTACGTAGGATGCATAGAAATATCAAATATGTGCCTATCAAGTGCATTGTTTATCAATACGTCATCAGGCAGGTGTTTCCATTGAATGGTATCAGCCCTAATTCTCGTAAAATCCCGCCCTGCGAGACTCCACTTTGAGGAGGATGAAGATATAAACATGTTGTTTTTCAGAGCTGCTCCTCATGAGATGAAAGCAGCGGATGATGATTCAGAGGTAAAGTCCGTATGTACGGAGCCTCTGATCACATCAGCAGGAAAAACACTCGTGGAGACTTCCAGGACAGACGCCCGAAACGTAACATGAATGAAAACCCGTCAGGATGAACTTCTGGAGTGTGGATGTCATTTCTGGATCTTTATTCCGCTTTTATCGGCACCAGTTCCTGACTGATGTGGTAAAACAGCCGCTGATACGAAGGCGCAGCCATACAGTACGATGTTATCCATGGCCACTTTTTTTTTCAATCCTGCTGACGTATAATTAACATTTAGGAACCAGATAACTGAGTCGTGCTTGTGTGGAAACCACATAAACAGCTGGTGTCCAGTCGTTAATACATGAAGAACTTCACCATCTATATAATGTCCAAAATGAACTCAGCTTGCTGAGTTACGGCGATTTGGGGATTTTTCATATGTGACTGATAAAACTTCCCCCATCACTCCGATTTCACAGTTAATGCTTGTAAATGATCATATTCATCATAATTAAGGAGGAATAACTTGATTCTAACCCCCCTACATCACGCCTGATGGCGAGTAGGCCTAATTGCGAAAAAGATGTTTCCATTACACTTATGCGCAAAACTGCTTTATCGAAACGTCTGGATTTACGCCTCATGAAAGCGTAAAAACTTTTTGGCGATATTTTAGAGGGTTTTTTTTCTAAATGTAGAAAAATTCCATTTCCATTAGCGGTTTTTAATTGCGAATTGGAATTTTGTGCAATTCCAGGTGTAATGGAAACCCAGCTATTGTTGACATCATGAAAATGAAGAGACAGACATCTATTTCAACTTTTTTGACAACCAAGCCAAAACTACAAAAGCAGGATGAAAAAAATACTCCTTCCTCAGAGACACAACAAACATCATCTTTTTTAAAAAAGAAAAAAAAAAAAGGAGGTATTTTTTTTTTAAAAAAGTTATTTTTTTTTTTATTTTTTTTTTGGAAGAATGTCCCCCGGTCAGATGCGTATGGGGGGCCGAGAAATAAGCTAACCACTCCAGCAAAGGAGGTTATGGGGGTGGGGGTGGGTGTTAGCAAGGGAGTAAAAATGAAGAGGACTGGAGGAAATGTGGTAAAAGAAATACGAAGAAAGTGCTGCAAGGAAGGGAAAAAAAATTAAATCAGTGGGGATCATAAGAAAAAGTGAGAAAGAGGAATTTTTTGGAGAAAATTAAAATTATGTTATGATTCTTGGTGGAGGTCGGTAATTGCAAGTGATATTTGGGGGAGTTTTTGGGGGGATTTCTGCGGTGTGCTAGGAATGATTACAGGTGATGAAATAATAAAAAAAAAAAAAAACATTTTCACAACATGATGTTCTGAGAACTCTGTTTTCCTTTTTCCTTCTAGTGTTTCCTGATTGCTCTGTAGTGTTCTACATTGTGCTGTGCTTGGGGCATGATTTGACAATAGTGTCACTTTTTGAGGCCTGATGATGCTGTTTTGAGTCAATAACTTACTTTTGCAGCAAGAAGCAGAGGTATTGGGAAAGTAGTTTGAGTTATATGATTAGTGTTTAAAGTAGTGAAAAAGTGAGGGGACATTTCAAAAATAGCGTTTTAGCAATAGAGAAAAACTGTATTTCTATGAAGTTTCATCCAATAGTAAGACATGTCTCGAATGATCATTTGACTATCAGTTAAGCTTAAAGGAGCTGTATCATGCTTTTCAAATGTTCCAAAAGTCAAATACAGGCATTTATAAGCTAGATATGTTCCCATCGTTACTATAGAAACTAATTTGGTGTTAAATATTAGTTTTTCGATGCATCTAATGCTGCGTTCCATTTTAATCAGAACTGGGAAGTGGGAACTGGGGGGTGACGTCACACCCGACCAACTTGCGTTCCAGCTCACTGGTCGGAAAACCAGTTAGCAACCTAGCAAAACAATGTGTTTGCTAAGGCTATTGTTATTAGCCGTTGTTGGCACAGCTGGTGTTGTAGTTCACATATACGACATGAAAAATGTGAATTACACTACAGCAGCTTCCCCCCACATCTGTTTAAACCAATACTACGTGTACGATTGATTTATGCAACAAAGTACAAGTAAGAAGTGTAAATAAATGTAACATTACAGAAGCTTCTAAAACTGCTAACACTGGGCGCGGCATTTTTTTTTTTTTTTTTTTTTTTTTTTTTTTTTTTTTTTTTATTAAAAAAAAATAAATAATTTTTTTTTTTTTTTTATATAATAAAAATATATTTTTTTTATTATTTTGGGGGGGGGGCGGCGGCCCCCCGGCCCCCCCCCCCCCCCCCCCTCCCCAGAACCCCCCCCGGCCCGGGCCGCGGGCCCGTCCCCCCCCCCCCCCCCGCCGCGGCCCGGGGCCCCCCCCGCCCCCCTCTCCTTCCCCCCTCTTCCTCCCCCTTTTCCTTTCTTCTTCTCCTCTTTTTCCTCTCTCTCTCCTCCCTTTTCTTCCTCTCCTCCCCTCTCCCTTCTTTTCTTTTTTTCCTTCCCTTCTCCTTTCCCTCCCCCCCTCTTGCCTCCCTTTTTTCCTTTTTCTTTTTCCCCCTCTTTCTTCGCCTTCTCTCTGGTTTCTCTCCCTCCCCTTCCTTCCTTCTCTCTCTCCCTTTTTTTCGCGCCTCTCCTTCCTCTCCCCTTTCCTCTTCTTTTTCTTTTCTCTTCTCTTTTTTGTCCTTCCTTTTTTCCTTTTTGTTTTTCTTTGTCTTTTCCCTTTTTTCTTGGCTCGGGTGTGGGGGGGGGGGGGCCGCTCCTCCCCCCCCCCCTTGGGGGCTTCGTCCGTAGTGGGGTTTGGGGGTTCCCCTCTTGGGGGGGGGGGGGGGCAGACCTGCGGCTCCTTGTGGGGGGGGGGTGGGGGGTGGGTGGGAATCGAGAGATATTAAGTGAGCGGAGGGTGAGGTCAACGAGCACCTGTCCCCTAACGCGTACTATATAATAAAACACTAGATGAAGATGTGAAGGATTGATATTAAAGTTTAAAGTGTTATGAGTTTAGTATACAGGGGAAAACATGTAAAAAGTAGTGAGGAAGAGGGAGTGAGAGCCTTTGGTGCAGCCGCAGAACACGGCCTGCAAAAAGCTGTGAGTAAGTGTGTGTGTGGGAGAAGAGAGGAGGGGAGGAAGGAAAAAAAAAGGAGGAAAGAAATGAGAAAAGCGCGGATAGGATCTCGGGGGCACCAAGGGAGCATGGGGGCATAAGGCCCCCAGGGCGGGGCAAACGTGGGGCAGGAGAGGCGGGGGGCGGCACAGTCCACGGGAGACCAGGGAGGGAAAAAAGGGGAGGGGGAGGGGAAGGAAGAGATCAGAATATCCCCCCCCCTCACCCCCCCCCACCCCCAACCCACCACAAAAAACCCTTAACTATTATTCATCTTTCCTCCCCTTTCATCCTCATCCTCCACCTCCCCCCCCCCCCCCCCACCCTCACACCCCCAACCCCCACCAATCACACACACCCACCCCCCCACCCACCCCCCCCTCACTCAACCACCCCACACCAACCACGCACACCCCCCCCCCACTTGCCCCCCCCCCCCCCAAAACCACCCCCCCGGCATCCGACACGAGCCCCACATCCAAGAGCCCCCACGCCCGGCCGCCCCCCCCCCAGCGAGGACAACCCGGACCCGACCCCCAGGAGAAACGAGCCCAACCGGACCGGCCACGTGGAGGGCCAAAGGAACAGGGGCGAACCCCACCCGGCCCCCGCCCCGCAAAACACCCAAACACTAAAAGCAACGACCTCACACGGCCCCACCCAAAAAACCCAACAGCGAACCCCACATCGGTCCACCGGACGCCCCAAAATCAAGACCAGCGAAGGAAACACCCCCCCCAAAGCGAGCCCCCCGGGAACCCAAAGCCCCAGCGAGGGAAACCCCAACAAGAATCGACACCCCTCCAAATCCACCCCCCCATGACCCTCCCCCGAACCAAACACCGAACCAAACATCCCGAGCACCCCCACACCCACCCCCCCACACCCACCACCAGGACACACCGAGCAACCCAGAGGGCGGAGGGCGGGCCCCCGGGGAGGGATGAAGGGTACCAGGCCCGAGGAGCAAGGACCACCCGGGACAGCGGGCCACGCCCCCCCCGCCCCCCCCGGGCAGGGCCCTCCCCCCGTCCGGGGGCAGGGGGCCCCCGGCCCGGCCCCGGGCAGAGAGGCCCCCCCCCCCCGGGCCGCGCACCCATCTTTAAATCTGAACTCGGAGCTGCGAGAGTTGTCCGACTTTCCGAGTGGGAAATCCGACTTCAGGGGGGCGTTCCAGTTGAAACTTCCTACTCGGAACTGGGAATTTCCGACTTCCGAGTTCAAATGGAACGCAGCAAAATTTCCAACACGGAAGTAAGATGGCTGACTGTACTGAACCGCGGAGCTCTCGACCAATTGCAGCATGTTTTACGCCCATTTCATGACGTCGCCCCGGAAGAGACACTTATTCTGAAGGGTCACAGAATTGTCTGTAGCACCGGCACCGGCAGCTCTCATGTGGATGTTAGTAGTAAACATTGATGGATAATTACTCCGATCGACGGGATAAAACAGACCAGCCTGTTATGGAGCTGTATGCGCTCGACCCAGAGTCTGATATGGAGTTTGAAGTACACGCAGTACCACAGAGACACTTGGGTTGGTCACTTTTAAAAAAGTGACCAACCCAACGTCTTTTCTTTTTTTTAGTTTAAAATGTTTTTTTGCTGGATGCAGAAATGTAATTTCGTTTTCTCGTTTTTATGTTAAATGCAACACATTTAACGTTAAAGTTTTATTTAATTATCAATGTTAAAAGTCAGTTGATGCTCCAGTGTTTTCTTTGTTGTAGGAAACGGGTCTAAAAGGCTGTTTGGCTGAAACAGGTTGCCGACCGGCGTATTTAAGACTTTTACATTTTTGCGGCTCCAGACAGATTTGTTTTTCGTTTTTTTTGGTCCAATATGGCTCTTTGAACATTTTGGTTGCCGACCCCTGGTCTGCCTTCTCTCTGCTCTCCATCCAATTCCTGCTAAAGCTGACACTTCCCCGACAGCTGACTCGCCTTGTTCCACGTTCCATCTTGTCCCTGCCCTCTTCCGCATTTTAGCATTTTATTCATTTATTTATTTATTTTTCTTTTGCGTTCAAAACTTTCTGCAATAAGTAAGTTGCTGAGTAGCAGCTTAACAACAAGAGGAGAATGGATCAGAAAGGCAGCGGCAGCAGGAAGCACCTCTGCTCACCGGCAGAAGTTGGGAGAGACAAAAAGGCAAATGGAATGTGAGCAACAGAGCGGAAGGAAGACCGCGGGTGTTACCTTCACTGCTGGAGGCAACTACAGGTGGATAAAGTCTATGAAAGAAAGGCAGACGAAGAGGAAAACGTGGCCAATGCTGGACGGAAGGTCGGAGAATTATCGGGTGATGCAGACGAAGCTCCAGGAGGGAAAAACTGCAGAAGCCCAGACCAGGACGGACTGAAAGCCCTTTCAAACATCGGGTCACCGGCTGGAGAAAGCTCCGGGAGGATCTGGGAGTGAAACTGATGCTGATACAGCAGACTTTTAGTTGAACAGGTAGGCAGTTTGTTTTTTACTTTTATGTGTGAGTTGTACATAAATGTATAAGTCTATGACGATGCTGCTGATGACTGGAAACGCTGCTGGTGGTTTTCTTTGTGTGGACAGACGGCGTCGGAATGTCAGCTGGTTATTTTCAGTTTTGTGAGCTAGCGTCGTTGTCATCAGTGATGTTCTGAATGCATTCAGTGAACTCATGAAGTTGCTGGAACATGGCGGTCTCTCACTGATGCAGAATCTCTAAAACACACCGTAAACTTCCCGGTGGTTGAGAAAGGCAGATATTATATATGTGAGCAGATGTTCTTGTTCATTTATGTGGGATAAATATTACACTGTGGAGCTGTTGTGGTACGGCTGGCTGTGGTTGAGGAGGAGGGCTGTGTGGGGGGGCAGGTTGCTTTTTTCAAAATTTCTCAACTGATTCTGAAATGGTAGACCATAGCTTTAACCAAACAGCAACTCAGCACCTCACCCATCACACACCTACTGGTGAGTCCGTGAAATGCAGCAGGGATTTCCACACGAGAGCAAATGCAGCTCCTGCTCAGCCTGGCTTCATTCAGTCACACATCATTTACTGTTTTACAGTGTGGAAGAAAGACGGAGAACATCAGAGCTGTGAAATGGGACACATCATGCAGACGGAAAAACAAATCAATACGTCTCAGTTTCCTGAAAGTTTCCACTGGTGTGGCTGAAAGCATCACATCTGCTACGAGCTGACTGCTTTATAGTGATAGGAAGAGTTGACCCCTTCCTGCATGTGGGCACAAATTCCCTGTTTGTGAGTATGTGTGTGTGTGTGCGTGAGTGTTTTCCATGGCCACACCTCCAAATTGCAGCCTTAGGACTCAGTCCACAAGCCTCCCAGTGCCACCTGGCATCATTAGCTCCTCTGATCCTCTAATCAACCCCAACAAACCCACTTTGCTCCCTCCAGCCTCCTCCAGACTCGCCATCCTGCAGCTTCGGGCTTTGAAACCTGACTTGATGTTTTGTTTTTTGTTTTTTCCAGTTGGGGGTGGGTGCTGACTGAGTAGCAGTAACATACATGATACCTGTGGTTGTTGTGTTCATCAGCTCACTGCAGCAGCCGTTTTCTGATCCACCGGTGGGCCAGAGGTGGACACTGACATTTGTAAAGCAGAAAGAGGTCTGAAGAAAACATGCTGGACGAGTCAGGATAATATCAGAAACACGGTGATCCAAATACAAACATATAACAGCGTAACCAAGAGGAGAGAATGACTCAGACCTTGCTCCCTCATTCTCGTGCTCTTAAAACCACAAAGAAACAAAAACACAACTGGTCTCTAGTCCAGCTCCAGAAGCTGCTGCGGTCCATCCTGTTCCAAAATGGTGATGGAGAGACACATCACACCGCTCCAGCCTCAACCATTACAGCCCGTTCCAACCTCAGGTGGAAAACAGACTCATGTCAACACAGACACACAGAGTGAAAAACACACACATGATATCAGGGCATAAGCTGCAGAGAACAAGCAGGTGGCTGTTCTTTTAAGTGTAATTAGTTGTTGATAAAAGAGGCAGATAAGAAATTACTTTCAGGAGTAAATAAGTAAGTGTGATGAGGCAGAAATGTGGCAACAATAATCTGCGAACTGATAGAGAACAGCTGCCCTCCACAGAGCTGTAACATCACAACACAGAACTGTAACATGACAACACAGAACTGTTTCACCACAACGCAGAAATGTAACATCACAACACAGAGCTGTAACATCACAACACAGAACTGTAACATGACAACACAGAACTGTTTCACCACAACGCAGAAATGTAACATCACAACACAGAAATGTAACATCACAACACAGAGTGTAACATCATAACACATAATTGTTACACCAAAACACAGAGCTGTGACATCACAACACAGAGCCGCAACATCACAACACAGAACTGTAACATGACAACACAGAACTGTTTCACCACAACACAGAGCTGTAACATCACAACACAGAAATGTTGCATCACAACGCAGAAATGTAACATCACAACACAGAGCTGTAACATCACAACACAGAAATGTTACACCACAACGCAGTGCTGTAACATCACAACACAGAACTGTAACATCACAACACAGAGCTGTAACATCACAACACAGAAATGTTACACCACAACGCAGTGCTGTAACATCACAACACAGAACTGTAACATCACAACACAGAGTGTAACATCATAACACATAATTGTTACACCAAAACAGAGCTGTGACATCACAACACAGAGCCGCAACATCACAACACTGAACTACAACATCAAAACACAGAACTGTAACATCACAACACAAAACTGCTTCCTCACAACACAGAACTGTTACATCACAAAACAGAGCCACAATATCACAACACAGAGCCGCTACATGACAACACAGAAATATACCATCAAAACACAGAACTGCTACATTACATTACAGAACTGATACATCAAAACACAGGACTGTTACACAACAACACAGAGCTGCAACATCACAACACATAACTGTTACACCACAAACCAGTGCTGTAACATCACAGCACAGAGCGGTAACACCACAACACAGAACTGTAACATGACAACACAGAACTGTTACACCACAACACAGAGCTGTGACATCACAACACAGAACTGTAACACCACAACACAGAACTGTAACACCACAACACAGAACTGTAACACCACAACACAGAACTGTAACACCACAATACAGAGCTGTAACGTCACAACACAGAAATATAACATAACAACACAGAACTGTTACATCACAACACTGAACTGTAACACCACAACACAGTGCTGTTACATAACAAACACAGAATTGTAAAATCACAAAACAAAAATATAACATAACAACATAGAACTGTTACACCACAACACAGCGCTGTAACATCACAACACAGAACTAATGCATCACAACACAGAACTGCAACATCACAACACATAACTGTTACACCACAACACAAAACTGTAACATCACAACACAGAAATGTAACATCACAACACAGAACTGTTACACCACAACACAGAGCTGTAACATCACAACACAGAAATGTAAATTCAAAACACAGAGCTGTAACATCACAACACAAAACTGTAACATCACAACACAGAACTGCAACATCACAACACATAACTGTTACACCACAACACAGAGCTGTAACATCACAAACCAGAACTACAACACCACAGCACAGAACTGTTACATCACAACACAGAGTTTTAACATCACAACACAGAGTTTTAACATCACAAACCAGAACTATATCATCACAACACAGAAGTGTAAATTCAAAACACAGAACTGTAACATCACAGCACAGAACTGTTACACCACAATACAGAACTATAACATCACAACACAGAACTCCAACATCACAACACAGAGCTGTAACATCACAACACAGAACTGCTACATCACAAAAAAAGAACTGCTACATCACAATACAGAACTGCTACATCACAATACAGAACTGCTACATCACAAAACAGAACTGCAACATCACAACACAGAACTGCTACATCACAACACAGAACTGTAACATCACAACACAGAACTGCTACATCACAACACAGAACTGCTACATCACAAAACAGAGGCGCAACATCACGACACAGAAATGTAAAATCAAAACGCAGAACTGTAACATCACAACACAGAGCTGTTACAACACAGAACTGTAACATCACAACACAGAGCTGTTACAACACAGAGCCGCAACATCACAACACATAGCTGTTACAACACAGAGCTGTAACATCACAACACATAGCTGCAGTGTTGTATAAAGTACCCAAAAGCCCTACTTTAGTAAAAGTAAAAGTACCATACTGGAAAATGACTCAAGTAAAATTGAAAGTTGTCTGCTAGAAATGAAATAAAATGAAATGAATGAAATGAAAAATAGGAAATTCAGTATTGTAAAAGCTCACTTTTATTTTTTATTTTTTTATTAAACAAAAAGGTCAGTCAGTCTTGTTCTTCAGGGTGATGCTGCTGGCAGGAATGAATTCCTGTATCTCTCCGTCCTACAGCGAACCTGACGCAGCCTCCCACTGAACACACTCTGTTGATTCTTCACCGTGTTGTGGAGAGGATGGGAAGTGTCCTCCATCATCTTCATCAGCTTGTGCAGCATTCTTTTTTGAACGATCAGCTCCAGCAGCTCCAGAGTTATTCCCAGCACAAAACCAGCTTTATTGATCAGCTTTTTTGGTTTCTTCAAGTCTCTGATTCTGATGCTGCTGCCCCAGCAGATGCTGCAAAGCTAATTGCACTTTCCACAACAGACTTGTAGAAGATCTGCAACATCTTGGTGCAGACGTTGAATGATCTCAGCTTCCTTAAGAAGTAGAGTCTGCTCTGACCTTTCTTGTAGATGTAGTCACTGTTGCATTTCCAGTCGAGTCTGTTGTCCAGCTGAACTCCAGGTATTTGTAGTTCTCCACCACCTCCACCTCCTCTTCCAGGATGTAGACAGGACTATGCTGCTTATTCTTGCTCCTCCTGAAGTCAACAATCATCTCTTTAGTCTTGCTGGTATTTAAGATGAGCTGATTGTTACCATTTCACAAACTGACTGACCAGTTCCCTGTACTCAGCTTCTTGTCCATCACTGATACACCCCACAAAAGCAGAGTCATCAGAGTATTTCTGCAGATGACAGGATCAGAGTTGTACTGGAAGTCTGAGGTGTACAGCATAAAGAGGAATGGAGAGAGTACAGTTCCTTGTGGTGCTCCAGTGCTGCTGACCACCATCTCAGACACACAACCTTTCAGTCTCACAAACTGTGGTCTGTTTGTTAGGTAGTCGTAAATCCAGGTGGTTGTGGAGGATCCACCTGGAAGTTATGGAGCTTCTCACATAGCAAAGCAGCTGAATAGTATTAAAGGCACTTGAAAAATCAAAGAACAAGACCCTCAAAGTGCTGCCTGACTGGTCCAGATGAGAGCGGGCTCTCTGAAGCAGGAAGATGATGGCGTCTTCAACCCCAAGCCCATTACGATATGCGAACTGTAATGGGTCCTGAAAGGTGTTCACTTGCTTGTTGAGGTGAGCCAGTAAGAGTCTCTCCAGGACTTTCATGATGTGAGATGTCAGAGCAACTGGTCTGTAGTCATTTGGTTCAGCTGGTTGTGGTTTTTTAGGGACTGGAACAAGACAGGATGTTTTCCACAGCACAGGAACTCTGTTCTGTCTCAGGCTGGTGTTAAAAAGGTGCTGGAGAACCGGACATAGTCGTTCTGAGCAGGTCTTGAGGACTCTGGGACTGACACCATCTGGACCTGCAGCCTTGTTCCGGTTCAGTTTTTCTAGTTGTTTCTTGACCTGGTCACAGGAGACAGTCAGGCTGGAGGTGGAGACAGAGGAGGTCTCAGGATGTCCTGATGTGGAGACAGAGGAGGTCTCAGGATGTCCTGATGTGGGGGGGAGATGAGGCTGTGTTCAGGTCAATGACTGAGGCGCAGGGTGACAGAGTGGAGGTGGGACAGGAAAGCTGTGGGCTCATGGAGGGTGTGTGGTGTGTTGGGTTGTCAGCAGGGGGGAACTGAACCTATTGAAGAACATGTTCAGTTCCTTAGCTCTGTCCAGACCTCCATCAGTCTGGTCCCCCTTTAACTTGAAGCCAGTGATCTTCTTCTTTCCCGACCACACATCCCTCACGTTGTTCTGCTGGAGCTGCTCTCCAACTTCTTCCTGTAGTCCTCCTTCACTTCTTAGTCTGTGTTTTCAGTTGTTTTTGTGTGGTCTTCAGTAACTCCCTGTCTCCATCCCTGAAAGCTTTATTTTTGATGTTCAGCAGCTTTTTCAGGTCACTGGTGATCCAGGGTTTGTTATTGGGGAAGCACCTCACTGTTCTTGTTGGAACGATGCTGTCCACACAAAAGTTTATGTAATCTGTCACACACTCAGTCATGGTGTTGATGTCATCTCCATGAGGTTCACAGAGGACATTCCAGTCTGTGGCCTCAAAGCACCCTCTCAGAGCATCTTCAGCCTCAGTAGACCAGGTTTTAATCGTCCTCCTAATGACTGGTTGCTGCTGAACGATGGGCTTGTAGGTGGAGGTGAGAAGAACCAGATTATGATCTGATCTTCCTAAAGGAGGCAGGGCAGAGGAGCTGCATGCATTCTTAGTATTTGCATAAAATAAGTCCAACATCTTATTTTCTCTGGTGGAGCAGCTGACAAACTGCTGGAAAGTTGGCAACGTAGCAGAGAGGGAGACGTTGTTGAAGTCTCCAGAGATCGCCATGAATGAGTTTGGATGCTGTATTTGTAGTTTAGCCACGACGGAGCTGATGACATCACAGGCTGTCTCTGGTGCGGTACCTGGTATTATATAAACTGCTACCAGAATAACACAGGCAAACTCTCTGGGTAAATAATATGGACGGAAACTCACAGCTAACAGTTCAATGTCTCTTGTGCAGATCTACATGATACTGCATTCTCTGTACTCTTTCTTAGACCTTGTTAGCACTTCAAGCTCATCCATCTTGTTATCTAGCGATCTCACGTTACCAATCACAACAGTTGGAAGACACGGTTTAAATCTCCACCGTTTTTCTCTCTGCCTTACCCCTGCCCTGCATCCTCTTCTCTTTCTCCTTAACTCCACTGGGATTTGACGTGTTATTTCGCTGAAAATCTTGATTTGGGAGAGTTTTAACAGTTGATCCCGGTGGTAAACAGTTATTCCGTTGCTATGGATACACATCATAACAAGTAGTGAAACAAGCCAAATATATGAGGAAAAATCTCCTGAATTGCACACCCTTCAAACCAGCATAGAAAATTCTCCCAGAAAAACCTAATCTGACAAGTAATGTCAGTAAGAAAGACAGCTATATTTGAAAAAAACACAAAAGCTAAGGGAGAGCTGCAGCCACCTAGCAGCGCATTCCAGAATTTTATCATTAGAATTTATTTTTAATTTTATTTATTAGAATTTTATTATTTTATTTTATTTTATTATTTTATATATTGTGCTGTTTTGAGCCTCTGTTTTCTCATCTACATTTTCAAATCAAATCTTTTCTAAGTTTCTAAGTTTTTCTTTTTATCATCTGTGTGAGTCTGCTATGTAACTGGGATGTGTGCAAAACGAGTAGCCTCCAAGTTGTGACATCACACATTGCTCTCATACTGCCAAGAAAATTATGGCCGTTATTATTCACACACATAAAGTAACTTCCATACAGGTAATCAGTTACTGTAAAAAGAAAATGGCATAATAATAATGGACAAACAAAAACAATGACAGTAACTTTTTATGCCGCCTGCAGTGCTGTAACTGAGCTGGAGTTTCACAACTAACACTTCCTCATGGTCGCTGTCCTCCTTCTTCACCCTCGTGGCCGTCCACACACTGCCGTCTGTCTGTCTGGCCACAGAGTCCCGTCCACATCACAGTGTATTTGAAGAGTTCATTTGCAAAAAGAAACATCAGTGTGGAAAAACGGAGAGAACTGCTTTTTGTCGCTGTCGGGTACAAACCTCCTATCTCCATTTTACATTATTCAAACCCTCTACTTCATGTGAGCTTGATTTGGTGGAAATTTTCAAAGAGTAAATGAAGAGTTTATTTGCAAAAGCAGTTAACTATTTTTTCTAAATGGCGTTTGTCTGTTTTTGCAAATGAACTCTTCTTTTTCTCCCTCGTGATGCAATGAGGGAAGAAATCATCCCCTACACTGATCACCTGTAATATCTTCACATCCATCGCCTGAAGCAGGGACATCTGAGTCTGAGGGGCCGTTCACATGAGGACGATTGTGGGTGAAAATGACAAAATATTTATTCAGAAGTGTCTTTAGTTCACACAGCAACAGCGTTATTCTGGGTTGAAGACCCATCACACACAAACAGGAAAAACAACGTCGGACTACTAGCCCCGTGTTCACACCGGACGCAAATAAAATTATTCCCGCGAATGAATTACATGTTAAGTCAATGTACGGGCGCGAATAGACGCGCCTTTGCTTGGCGCGGCGCGTTTGACGCGAATTCGCGATGAGCCCTAAACGCGCGTCTAACTCGCGAAAGAGGCGTTTTACTCGCGCGAATGAGGCGTCCTATTCGCGCGAATAGAGCGTATTTCGCCTATTCGCTCGAGTTGAAAAAATTGAACTCGAGCGTTTTTGACGCGCAAACAAACCAGCCCCTTCATTGAAAATGAAAGAGACGTGATGTGAACGGACCGGCGCTCTGCAGCTCGCTGCTCTCTTCAATAGTAAAGAAGGGAAAAGCGCTTTTCACAGAGAAAATCACAAAGTGCTGCACACAAAAGCAGTGGAATACCATAAATTTAGGTCTAAAAAACCCGGTCAGACAAAACCTCATTAACCAAAAGCTGCAGATCTCTGCAGCCGGTGTTTGACGGGGTGAAACGTCTCAACGCCGACACTCCTGGAGGAACATGCAGCTCTGTCCTCGCTACATAAATAAACAGGTTGTTTGTTAGAAAACGTCAATATAATTCAATATGAATTTGTGGTCAGACTAGTGTCGTATTCAGTTTGGTCAGAAGATGATGCTGCAGTACCGGGAGTTCAGCTTCAGCAGATGTAAACAAACACACGCTGTGTGTGTTGTGGTTGTGAACCGGTTGAAAGCGACAGTTACAAGTTGCATTTAATCAGCTGGTTAAATGTTGAGAGGTGGGGGCGAGGAGACGGCAGAGACTCGTTAAACTGAGCTACAATAGCTAGCGACAACACGTTTTTTTGCTGGAAGTTGTTGGACATTTTGGTGGAATCACTAGCTAGCTAGCTGCAGCTAGCTTACTCACCGAAGGCAGGTGGACCGACGCTCTGCAGCTGGAATACAGCGCCTGTAGTTTGTATCCTGGAGGGATATGCAGCACCGATCCTCCCTAAAAGATGCCCATCAAACTGCTGGGAAATCCCCCCTACGTCATCCAGACGTAACTCCTGGATCAGCTGATGAAATTCACCGAGCTCCTCTGGAGAATCTGGTGGGTCCAAACACGGCGTCTTCTCTTTTCCATCTTCCAGAGCAGGCAGAATGCCGCAACTCGCTCAAAATAACCGGACTCTGCCTTGTTCATCTGACTGAACTGAATGACTACGTGACAAACCACTGTTTTCTCTAGAAAGTTCAACTTGACGCGCGAATGGAGCGTTTTATTCGCGCGTACAATACGCTTCATTCACGCGAAAAAAACGCCTGAATAAAGCGAGTAAACTTCCAGCATCGCGCGTTGAAATCTAGGCGTGTACGCGAATGGAGGCGTCCGGTGTGAACACGGGGTAGTGGTCTCCTTTCAGAAACAATTACATGACTTGGAAGTGCGCGGACTACGTAGGCCACCCCTTACCAACAAGAAGTATTCCATAAGTACACGTCATCAAGTATACTTAAGTATAGTATATCCCCCAAGTGTACTTTTATTTACCAAGTACACTGATATCAATGTACTAGCAGTATACAAACAAGTATACTAATTGGGACTAAATTGGCCCACTTAAGTATTTAAAAGTACACTTTCAAGTGTACTGAAAGTAATCTTCTTGTTATACTCTTTATTTAAAAAAAACTTCAAGCTTAACTTTACTTTTAGAAAGTACATTTTTGAGTATACTAAAGTAAACTTTTAATTAGACTAAAAGTAATATATGAACCATGGGTTTTCAAAGTGTGAGTGAGCTAGCACTTAAATCTTAAAAGATAGGATTTAAAAACATGAAAGAATGTAAATCTTGCAGTACACCACAAAGAAACCAGTAGGTGTGAAAATGTACTATGAATGTACTACTATTAAAGCATATCATTCAAAAGTTTAAATATAAGTATAGGCTAAATATACTTAAACTACTATTCTATTTATTAGTAAGTGGAAAATAAACTTTGAGTATATTTCTGATAAGTACAAGTATACTGTCTTATTTAAAGTTTACAATTACTATAGTTCAAGCATACTTGCATATACTACGTTTTGGTAAGGGACTCCATAGCCTGGTAGTGTGCAGGTAGTGTTTATATTATTATATTTCAGCAAGTTTTTTAAATTCATATTTTTATATAAAAATTTTATTTAATTTAAAAATTGAGTTTGAATGTGTATTACAAACATGCAAAATTTGCATTAAAGGCCTCCTTCCACTGAAAACCCGTTTAACTTGCTCCTTCTGAAATACGGAGGGTTTCCCCTTGTTTACTTACACATGCTGACTTGCTAGCGTTGCGTTCCCCCCAGTCGGCTGTGCTTTCTCATCAGAGAAACAATACGAAGAAAAGAGCGAATCGGGAACAGCTTCGCACTTCTACGTAACATTGCAAATAGCGTATCCCACGTGGGGTTTCTATCTGTCCATTGGAAGGCAGGTAACCCTCCACTACACACTAGAAGTAAAGACGGCACGACTGTAGCTTCGGAGTTGAGAAGCTAATTAGCTAACTGTTTGTTAGCATGGCGGAACAAACTTGTTTGTCGGCTCTATTTCCTGTCTGTAACAAAATAAGAGCGGAGGGCGGAGCTTCCTTCATACACTGATGGGAGGCAGCCAATCAGACGGAAATTCATGAGAAGGACCCGGAAAAGCTGCCGTTGGACCACAAGCCTCTCTTCTAGTATACAAATACAGCTGGATACAAAGATACCAGAAGGTTTTTTTAAACAGAAACGATGCAGAATGCATTCAATAATAATGGAGAACACAGAAATATTAATGAAATAACCAACTGAATGGTCATTTCATTGAAATTACAAGTACAACTTTAAAAAAACATTTTTGGGGGGTGCTATAACAGTTCCAGGGGTAGTTGAAGCACACCCAAGCCCCTCCCTGGCACCGCCTATGCTTGATACAACAATAAGCAAAACACGAGTGAATATTGGCTCCGCTTTGCGACCAGCCCTGTCGTGATGAACTTTGCGGCCTCCCTCAGCTGTCTCTCCTCCTGAATCCTGGGGGACTCGGGACCAGGAGAGACAACGCTAAAGTTAACTGCAGACTGATCATCATAAGTAAAGCTGGAACTTAAAGTGTAGCTGCAGGTTCCTGCTCTGATTCCTGACTGCTGCTGCTGACAGTGCTGCTTCTCCATCTTTGTAAAGAAAGATCCAGACGCCACCAAAACCTTCCCAGCTATTCAGATTCACTAACTGACTGCTTTTATATGCGCTGGCTTTGTTCATATAACAACAAATGTTCTTGATCTTAAAGGTTGAATATGGAACACGGACAGAACAGCGACATCACGTGTGTCTAGATGTAGTTGCAACGGCAGAAAAACAACTCCAGTTGCTGGGATGCCAGACTCACTGCCGATACGCAAGTGACAAACAGTCTGCAGCATGTCCAACAGTCTGCAGCATGTCCAACAAGTACTGCAGAGGAGTTTATAACTGACAGCTAACGTTAGCAACGTTAGCAAACAAGCTAGCTCACCGATCCAGGAGGAAAGTCGCCATTTCCGTGTTTTGATGCCGTGGAAAACGTTTATGTGGGTCCATTTAGTGAAGTCTTCACCTAAATTTTCCCCAGGTTTTGCTCTTCTCAGGTCACTCCTCCTCAGAAACAGATAACAACATAGCCAGGCCTAGGTTTTGTACTTCTAACAAAAAATGGCATATTCTTTAACGTACTAATGAACAAATGATAATGACTCAAAAGGCATTCACTCCCCACCCCCCCCCCAAATGCAGTGCATTTTTTCATGTATCTCATGGTAAATGTGGTAGCGGCGGTGGGATGGGGGGAGAGGGGGGCTTGACATTATAATTTCCAATAAAAAGGGGACCCTGCAAAAAGACTTTGAGAACCGCTGTCTTCCAGAACCTTTCTTATCTCTGGCTGTGCTTCTCTCTTTTTAAGACTCCTCTCTGGTCCAGCTTTCCTCTTGGCCCGACGATCTCGCTCCATGTTGCCCCTGCAAACGTGTGGGAGCATGGGGCAGGGGGGTGGGGGGGGGGCATCTGCAGCGTTGCCACAGACAGCCTTACAGAAACAGATGAGGGTGTGTTTGTTTGCGCTCAGCGTTGCTACGCTGTATGAGCTTTAGCGGGGTAGATGCCCTGATCCTGATGAGCTGCATGACGGATTATTTCAGTGTCCCGCGCTCCTGTCCAGCCTGTGACGCCCGTCGCAAACAGCTGGAAACTTGAAGGCAGAGAGACCCGAGCTCTCACAGCTTTCTCTCTTCCTGAGTATTTGACATGATTTAGAATATATCATAGCGGACATGTTAGATTCTGCACCTAGGGCACTATTAACATTTGTTCACATTATTTTCTTCAGTCTTTTTTTTTCGGGGCAGGGGGGGGGGGTCCCACCTGCAGCTTGCAGGATGAGGCGGAGTCGGATATTGGCTGGGGTCGGCCCTCCGACCCCACCCACATCGTGGTTTTGAATCGTTTATCCTGACCCTTCCCCCGACCCCTAACTCCTAACCCTAACCAACCTATCAGGCCACGCCCAACAGCCGCCCAATATCCGACTACTGCAGCTGGGGCTTCTTGTCAGGGTCAGGCAGGGGGAGGGACTTTGGAGGGAGGCGGGAGTTTGTGATGTGCAACATACAGTATCAGAGTGAATACTTTAAATGTTAGCATGATGACTGTAAAATGAACCTGATTGGCTGTTCAGATATCACATCTCATTTTTAGCTGCGCCCCTGCTGTAGTTTCTCAGTAAAGCCATGTCCACGCTCATGTCCACGCCCAGCTGTCCTCGCTGACCTCAGATCTGTGTTCAGCTACCTGCCTGTCCTGCATCCTCCTCGCAGCCTGATCACTGCTCTGATTTATCCCCGGTAACAAGGGCCAGACCACATAAATATATGTTTAAAACCTGTAAACTCCTACTACCCATAAAAATGATTAAAGCCCCTATTTTGGTTAACTGTGTGCCCTCCCACCACAACTGGCTTTGATTTGTCAGTGGAAACCAGATGCAGGTGATGTTCCACGCTCTGTTCCAGGGAGGCAGTAAATCCAAACCAGGACGGCTCTGAGTCTGATGAGCTCTGCGGCGAACCTGATACCCACTCAGGTCTGGGCCAGAACCTATGAACATACCTACAAGCTTTGAGCCACTGATTTCCTTGGGGTCTACGCTGGTTTCAGCCTGAATTCAGCATTACAGCTCACAGTTGTTTTATTGCCACCCAGTAAGCACTAATTCAGCCAGGGATGCAAAATGATGCAAGCCAAGGCAATCAGCTGAGTGTGGGCAGCTCTCATCACATTTCCATTTCCCAGATAGCTGATCCTGCTCTGTCAGCTAAAAAAAGCTCATCAGCGAGGACAGAACAGGAGCAGCGTCAGACCAGACACAAACCTGCCGTCTACGGTTCTGGAGGTTCTTCCAGGGAATCGCGGAAACGGTGGATTGCTTTTTGTTTTCAGGTTTTATGACTTCTTATTCCTGACATTCTTCTTACCTTAAGTAGAATGAACGAACCAGTACTGTTGTCCTGTGAGTTCAGACTTAACTCTGTTAGTTATTGGGGGGTTTCTCTGCACTCTACAGCCCCCATGCCTGACGCAGCTCGCTACCCAGACACCAACAAACGCAAAGGAAGGGTGACTCAACTAAATATCTGTCGAAGGAGTCAAAGTGATTTACCAGTGAGCAAAAGCACGTCTAAACTCCTAGAAATAAGGTCCAGGTTGAAAAAAAAGAAAGTTTTCCTTTAAGTTTTTGCCTTCTGGAGGGATTCATTGGTTTAATCATGTTTTTGTTACACTGAACTGATGCTTCCCTGTATGTCACGGGGAAATACTGCATGGAAAACACATGAAATAAAATCGCATTTTAACATCGTAATTGCAATATTGGTGAAAAAAAATATTAGATTTTTCCCCGAAATCGTTCAGCACTAATGCAGAAAGGTGTCCATCTGCCAAGTGACAGTTCAGAAGACGTCTCCTCAGAGTGCAGCAGGAGCAGCTGATCTGTCTCATCTCAATGAAAAAAATGAACAAGGATGCTGCGTCCCAAATCGCATACTCCCGTGTGGAGTACTCACCGGAAATGAAACACCGGAGTCGACTTCTACGGAATTTTTTGACCGGCGTACAGCCACAGCGCACCGCCGCCATCTTCTGCCGGCGCTTTTTACCGTTAAGTGTTTTTTTCTGGTTATTTCTCATCAGGAAAACATGAACATCCTTAGGGAAGCCTTACGCCGAAATCGGCGCCGGCAAATTGATCCTCCTGCTACTGGCTGAAGCTGCGCAGGTCTGCTGCCGATGGTAATTTGTGTGAACCTACTAGTAAAACATCTGACGTAATTTTAAACTCAAACTTGTGTCCACACAGATGTAAGATAATTACAAGTATGCTAGAAATACGCAATATGAAAAAAACACACACAAGTATGAGTGTAATACATAATGTGACTAAAAGGTAATCATATTACATCATTGTTATTGAAGCATCAGTGTTACAACATGTTACTGTGAGGACACTACTTTAAAAAATAATGCAAAAAAGGCAGCAAGAAAATACAAAACCACACCACTATTAATATAAATTAAACTGATTTTATTTCAGACATTTTTCCCTTTTTCCCCTCAGCCTCCAAACCCCAGGATGTACTGCCAGATAAATGCCACAGTGCCCCTCCAGGCAACGAGTCCCCGTCTGATCCTAGAAAGAGCAAAACATACGTTACAGAAAGCATATAATAAGTGAACAAATAATGGTACAGATAAACCTCCATAGCTAATGCTGGCTGTATTGACAAACCATCTACCCATCTGAGGCTGGCTCTGATACCAGCCTCCCCAGCAGTGAAGCCTGGCTCTGATACCAGCCCCCCCAGCAGTGAAGCCTGGCTCTGATACCAGCCCCCCCAGCAGTGAAGGCAAAAACTAATCTCATTTATCACAATATCAACATTTAACGGGGAAATTCACTCTATTGTTGATATGAGTGCAGCTGACCGAGCCGACAGCGAAAGCACCACGGCGCGCCACCAAAGTATAAATACTTCAAAAATTTGGACGGAACAATACTATTATAACAGTGTACTATTGGTCGTACTCTCTGGCCTATGGCGATCTTGTACAGACACCGGTTATTTTTATTCGCCTGGTTATTGTGGGTAATGCTTCGTAACCCGGCAGCTAATAGCTAACTAGCATGAGCGTTAGCGACACCGTTCACATTTAAAATAAACATCGGTACTCCACAAATACGCTGAAAATGTCCACAGCTGGTGTGGTCACACTTACGGTGTCCAAACTTGGTGTGTAGAAACATCGTTGTTCTGGGCTTTTATTTATGCTCTGAAATCGTTTCCCCTGGGCACACAAGTGTTTCTCTGTGCGATTGAATTAGCAGACAAGTCGCTGGTTAGTGGCTGGTAAGTGGCTGGCAGTCGGCTGAAAGGGGAACTTGTTCATGCCCAGATCTGTAAGACACAGATGTCAGCAGGTAAACACAGTGACTCAAAATTAATTTCACCTTTGGCTGATGATGAGAGAACCAACATAAACCAGTTGAGGAAGCTGTGGGAGGTCAAGATTTTGCAATGGATAGAGGAAATCAGAGAGGAAGAGTGGTCGCAGAGGTGGTCAAGGATGGGGACGTGGAAGGGGGCAAAATCAGGTCCGACGCAGAGCCTTCATTTCAGGTGAAATCCGTGCAGCTGTGATCGACCATGTTACAGTATTACCTCCACCAAGGAGTTGATGTTTTTGGTAGAGTTGGTTTGTTTATCTGTCTGTCAGCAACTTTAGGGAAAAAGTTCTGGACAGATTGACCTGAAATTTTCATCAGCATGAGCCTCAGCCCAAAGACGAACCCATTACATTTTGGTGGTGATCAGCATCACCTTCTGGATCCAGGAATTTTTGAAGGATTCTTTATCATTGCGAGATCTGCTTGTTGGAGGTCTGTGCTCTCTGAGTGCTTGTACTTGTACTTTCTGAGTTCTCTGTGTTGTGACGTGATGCATTTGGCCTGATGTAAATAAAGAAAAAAACATTTTGACAGCATGATGTTCTGAGAACTCTGTTTTCCTTTTTTCCTTCTAGTGTTTCCTGGTTGCTCTGTAGTGTTCTTCATGTTGCTGTGCTTGGGACATGATTTGACAGTGTTGCTTTTTGAGGCCATGATGCTGTTTTGAGTCAATAACTTCCTTTGCAGCAAGAAGCAGAGGTTTTGGTAAATTAGTTTGAGTTATGGGGTTAGTGTTTAAAGTGGTGAAAAAGTGAGGGGATATTTAAAAAATAGTGTTTTAGCAATTGAGAATAACTGTAAGAGTACAGTGTAAGAGATAGTCATAAGTGATAGTCTTCTAGTCTCTTCTCTCTTGACGAACAGGCCACATGGCCTCATCTACATCACACTCAATATTTTTGCTTGCGATGCACCAAGGGAAAAAATCTTCTAGCATGCCTGATCCATCCTTGACATGCCTCTGCATCTATTTGTTAGGCAGCAGCGATCACTGTATTGAGCAAGGGCATCTGCTCATGGGGGCGATGATCGTATACCTTCCATCTCCTTGCACTGAATATATCCTCGATAGGATTTAAAAATGGAGAGTATGGTGGAAGAAATTGCACCATCATCCTAGGGTGCACCGCAAACCACTCATTCACCACACAAGGGTGTAGTGAATGAGTGCCACATTGTCCCAACATCACCTGTTCTTCAGTTAAAAAACTCTTACAATGGATGCAACTGTGTTTCTACTGAGAACAGGTTGGACTCTTTGTCCAGCCTCTAAGTGAAAGGCCATGATTTACCACATGAGCAATCACAATTGCCCAAATTTCATCTGTAACTTGAGCCCTTCCAGCTACACCTCCACCTCGCACATGGGTTCCTCTTCCTCAGACTCCTCTTCCTCTTAGCCCTCTACCTCTTACTCCCACTCCCATCTGCCTTAGACATCCATGCTTGCAAAGAGCAACACACAACATGGTACCCTTTAAGGCCTGCAGACTGAATACAAATTGAAAAGTTGTGTGAAGAAGTGTCAAACAGGTGCTTCAGTGATTTCATAGCAATCAAATAAGTTTTTTAAGAGCTGGAACATATGGTTTCTGTTTGGCTCGCACAGCTAAAGCAATGGAGTTTGGGCTGCTTGAATGACATCTGCGTTAATGTCATTGTTGGTTTTGTAAAAGAGTGGAGAAAATGTGTCAAACCAATGAGAATGGGTTCACTCAGGTGTCTCTTGCTTTGCTGAGATGGTGATGATGAAGACTGAGAGGTTGCCAGTTTCTTCAAACAGGTCAAACTAATCAATGAAAGCTGTAATTTCCATACACCACAGTCACTTTAAAAAGAAAGTGTGCAGCAGAATAAGGCAACTGAATAAACACATCAAAAATATGCATATGCAGCTTATAGTGCTGTTAAGAAGGCTGGAGTTTCATACATTTCATTTTCTGTATTCTGGTCTTGACTAGTTTTGACAGTTGAACAGATTCTGCATGTGATGACTTCTATAATGAAATGATGATGATATGTTTTGGAGAGAACAACAGTCAGACTGAGAATCAACAACCAGTTTAGATCAATAAGATCTATTTACTTGGAAATTGTGCTAAATGTAGGATAACTGCTAACTGTGGGCTAACTGTACTGAGTCATTTGCAAAGATGTCATGAAACATTGAAATATGTACAAAGACATTTGCAATTTAATGAAATAAATGAGAAATGCAATTATGTTGTGAACAATTGCCAAATGGTTTGGAGGTTTGTCTGTGTTGTTTTGAGAAAGTAATTTCTGATTCGAGAAATGAGCCAAACCGATGGAGAAAAACTGTAAATGGCATCCAAATCACAATTTAAATGAACTTCCTTCATATGCCGACTCTATATGACAGCAAAGCGATGTATTTTTATATGATCTAAAGGTGTCTGAAGGGGATCTTCAGGTCAAAATAGAGAGATCCTGTTTCTCTGGAAGGCGTCACCTTCCTCTGAGGCTCTGCCTCTGGAACGCTTTACTAATTCATGTTTCTGTTATTGAAGCTGTCCATCAGCATTTAAGTAGGTCTTTACTTGGAATGATCAGATGATCCATCGCATGTTGTGAAGGGGAAGAGGAAACATTTGTACTAACGTCAGTCAGGAGAAAATTTATCTAATGCAACATGACAGAGAACTCCTCTGGCGATGGAAGCAATAGACCACCCAAATTAACATCAGCATCATTCCAGCCTGCACCCCACTTCATTGGTATTTTTAAGTCAGAATAAACCTGGGGAATGGAACAAGCATTAAATACAAACAATGAGTGTGTTTTCACTGGCACAGCACTGCAGTTCACAGGGAAAAGAGGAGAAAAAGAGGGAAAGAAAATAACCAGGGCTGCTTTTCTGGCAGGGATGTGAGATGAGGTGGTATGGAGCTGAGGGCTGCGTCTCATGCCAGCACATCCACATGTCATCTCCGCTTAGACACACCTTGGAGAATGTGACCTCTTTCCAAGCCTGGCCTGGCAAGGGGTCCACGGCAGAGGGAGGAATAGTCCCGGACCGTAGCAAACCTTCGCCAGGAGGCTGCTTCCCGCTGCGTGCATGCATGGATGTCTGCACTCACGGCTCACTACGTGCATGGTATGTCCATGTATGCATGCAAGTTAGCAGCTCGATGGGTTGATGTGATCCATCAACAGCATCCTCACCACCATCTTGGCTCCAAAAGGTCGTCTTTCCACTGGTGGACTTTTAGCATTTGTGCTGCTGTATAGTGAAATAAAGTCAGGAGCCCACTGAGATTATCTCCTACATTGTCTTCTTGGCTCTTGAGCTGGATTTTGATCGAGTTAAAGGGACTAGAGGAAGGGATTGTGAGAGAATAAACAAGCATGTCCAGTTTTTAATACTAATGGGTGATGAAGCGTTAAAATCCAAAAAGAACGTTTCCACCACGTTTCTCTCCGTTGCCTTGAACAGGCTGTGTGCTGCATAATGCTGAGACTCAGTGGCTGAATTTCCCGCGCTGTCCTGTGGATGTGACGTCGCGGTGAATTCAAACACTGTAAGGGATAGTTAAGGATTCTTCTGCCGTTAGCAAACGATCCAGATCAACTGAAAGACACTAAAAAGTGTCACTAAGAAGAAAAAGACTTTATCAGCACAGTAAACAACGTTATAGCTTCAGTTTGTGCTCCTGTGACGGCTTGGCTCGTGGCTGCAGTTACCCACAGCGCCAGTCGCAAGTCTGATTTCCTAACCTTGTCTCTAGTCCCTTTAATAACACAGACTTTGTATCATGAAAATGGACTTTTAAGAGCTTTTAAGCATGTTTATGTGTTATTTCTCTTGAAAAACTTCATTTAAGTAGTTTTTTTCTTCATTTGTACATATTTGAGTAATATATATGAATATTCAGACCAAGCTTCCTAAACACGACACACTGACCGTAACGAGGTGGCACCAGTCATGAAGCCACAAATATGCCACAAATATGCATGCGCAGTTCCAGAGAAACTGGAGGAGAATCCTGACCTATCCCACTCTCTCTGAGGAAGAAACAAACACCTGCAGGAAGATTTCCTCAGAGACAAACAGCCATCAGCTAACAGACGTTTGCTCCAGAGTTCAGAAGAATTTTTTATTTTTTATTTATTTATTCATTTATTTTAGTTCTAGACGACAGCAAGTTGGGAAAACTGTGGTTGTGTTCGGCGTGGGAGTTTATTTGTTGTACTGGATGAATTAACTCCAGAAGTGGTTAGATTTTATCTTCAGGAGCAGAAAATGCCTCAACTTTGCTAACTTCATGAATCACGGGCAGTAAAGTGTTTTTTTTTTCTCCGGGATCACTTCCGAAACCTGACACAGTTCCACCATAAACAGGCCTCACGGACAGACAACAACACCGGTGAGTGAAAACATCTCCCAGCTCAATGCTAATACTAACTATTAGCCTATGGCCTAGCCTATTAGCCTATGAAATGGATGTAAAACATGCTGAGATGGTGGAGACTTTCTGTGGTTCAGGACAGTCAGCCATCTTACCTCCGTGTTGGAAATTAGACGCATAAAAAACTGATATTTACACCAGATTAGTTTCTATAGTGGTGAGGGGAACATATTTAGCTGATGTATGCCTGTAGTTGACTTTTGGAACATTTGAAAAGCTGATACAGCTGCTTTAAAGGTAGAGTCCAGAGTTTTCCCCCTGAGAATAAACGCTAGACTTGTGTGAGTGAAATCTGTCTCAATCCGCACCTTTGGGCCTCTACTCTCGAGTTGTGGTGAGTTTGTTTGCAACTCCCTCTCCCCCTGACTGTACTTTGTTGTTTCCCTTTGTTTTGGGGAGTTCGGGACATTTCTGGGTGGAGATTTGTGTGTTGTCTTCAGCCAATGACAGAGCTAAGGGCGTAGCGCTCTGTGGGGATAAACTGACATCATTTAAATTAAACATAGGCTGGAGCCGACACCACATTCACATGAATTCTCGACAAAAAATGGTGGCTGCAGCAATGAAAAGGAAGTACTCTGTGGTGAAAAGAGCTTTAGATAGTGCACGCTGGAGAACCAGGGTTGATATTGGTTTGGCTTTACCCACTTCCAGGCTTTGAAGGATGCTGGGGCTAAAGGGTGATGCGTCCATTGGCCTGAGGGGAGGGGCTCCCAGTCTGAACAGTGTTTACAAAAAGAAACAGGCGAACACTCCGGACTCTACCTTTAATTTATCTCCATTACATGACTTATGGGCTAAATCTCTTATAATCCTTCATCTTTATTTATCTTTAAAAATTTATACAGTGTATATATTTTCAAAATTCCATTTAATTCATTCTCTCATTTATTTGTCATCATATTTCTCTCTTTTTCAATTCTTGTCACGTTGTTGTGTTATTAAATATCACATTTATGTCAGACCACAGTGGAACATTATGGTTAATGAAAAGCATCATAAAAACAGCGGAATCCATCAATGAAACACGGTGGTGGGAATGCCATTATCTGGGCCTGAATGTTTTTATTTTAGCCAGAATAGACAGAAAACCCCTCAGCAGATCCAAAATGCTGCAGTGAGGCTCTGATGAGAATTAAACTGTAATTAGACATCACATTTCTCTACTTTTTCTCTGTTCATTCACTCCCTTTTAAATTCAGAATAGAAGTCAAAATTTTACTCCTCACATATAAAACTCATGAAATGAAATGAAAAATACTTTATTCATCCCCGAAGGGAAATTCAGTATTGTAAAAGCTCACTTTTTTTTTTTTTTTTCTAAATAAACAAAAAGTCAGTCAGTCTTGTTCTTCAGGGTGATGGTTGCTGGCAGGAATGAATTTCTGTATCTCTCCGTCCTACAGCGAACTTGACGCAGCCTCCCACTGAACACACTCTGTTGATTCTTCACCGTGTTGTGGAGAGGATGGGAAGTGTCCTCCATCATCTTCATCAGCTTGTGCAGCATTCTTTTTTGAACGATCAGCTCCAGCGGCTCCAGAGTTCTCCCCAGCACAGAACCAGCTTTCTTGATCAGCTTGTTTAGTTTCTTCAAGTCTCTGATTCTGATGCTGCTTACCCAGCAGATGGCTGCAAAGCTAATTGCACTTTCTACAACAGACTTATAGAAGATCTGCAACATCTTGGTGCAGACGTTAAATGATTTCAGCTTCCTTAAGAAGTAGAGTCTGCTCAGACCTTTCTTGTAGATGTAGTCACTGTTGCATTTCCAATCGAGTCTGTTGTCCAGCTGAACTCCAAGGTATTTGTAGTTCTTCACCACCTCCTCTTCCAGGATGTAGACAGGACTATGCTGCTTATTCTTGCTCCTCCTGAAGTCAACAATCATCTCTTTAGTCTTGCTGGTATTTAAGATGAGCTGATTGTTACTGCACCATTTCACAAACTGATTGACAAGTTCCCTGTACTCGGCTTCTTGTCCATCACTAATACACCCCACAACTGCAGAGTCATCAGAATATTTCTGCAGATGACAGGACTCAGAGTTATACTGGAAGTCTGAGGTGTACAGTGTAAAGAGGAATGGTGAGAGTACAGTTCCTTGTGGTGCTCCAGTGCTGCTGACCACCATCTCAGACACACAACCTTTCAGTCTCACAAACTGTGGTCTGTTTGTGAGGTAGTCGTAAATCCAGGTGGTTGTGGAGGGATCCACCTGGAAGTTATGGAGCTTCTGACATAGCAAAGCAAGCTGAATAGTATTAAATGCACTTGAAAAATCAAAGAACATGACCCTCAAAGTGCTGCCTGACTGGTCCAGATGAGAGTGGGCTCTCTGAAGCAAGAAGATGATGGCGTCTTCAACCCCAAGCCCATTACGATATGCGAACTGTAATGGGTCCTGAAAGGTATTCACTTGCTTGTTGAGGTGAGCCAGTAAGAGTCTCTCCAGGACTTTCATGATGTGAGATGTCAGAGCAACTGGTCTGTAGTCATTTGGTTCAGCTGGTTGTGGTTTTTGGGGACAGGAACAAGACAGGATGTTTTCCACAGCACAGGAACTCTGTTCTGTCTCAGGCTGGTGTTAAAAAGGTGCTGGAGAACCGGACATAGTTGTTCTGAGCAGGTCTTGAGAACTCTGGGACTGACACCATCTGGACCTGCAGCCTTGTTCAGGTTCAGTTTTTCTAGTTGTTTCTTGACCTGGTCACAGGAGACAGTCAGGCTGGAGGTGGAGGCAAAAGAGGTCTCAGGATGTCCTGATGTGGAGGGAGATGAGGCTGTGTTCAGGTCCATGACTGAGGTGCAGGGTGACAGAGTGGAGGTGGGACAGGAAAGCTGTGGGCTCATGGAGGGTGTGTGGAATGTTGGGTTGTCGGCAGGGGGGAACTGAACCTATTGAAGAACATGTTCAGTTCGTTAGCTCTGTCCAGACCTCCATCAGTCTGGTCCCCCTTTAACTTGAAGCCAGTGATCTTCTTCATTCCCGACCACACATCCCTCACGTTGTTCTGCTGGAGCTGCTCTCCAACTTCTTCCTGTAGTCCTCCTTGCACTTCTTAGTCTGTGTTTTCAGTTGTTTTTGTGTGGTCTTCAGTAACTCCCTGTCTCCATCCCTGAAAGCTTTCTTTTGATGTTCAGCAGCTTTTTCAGGTCACTGGTGATCCAGGGTTTGTTATTGGGGAAGCACCTCACTGTTCTTGTTGGAACGATGTTGTCCACACAGAAGTTTATGTAATCTGTCACACACTCAGTCATGGTGTTGATGTCATCTCCATGAGGTTCACAGAGGACATTCCAGTCTGTGGCCTCAAAGCACCCTCTCAGAGCATCTTCAGCCTCAGTAGACCAGGTTTTAATCGTCCTCCTAATGACTGGTTGCTGCTGAACGATGGGCTTGTAGGTGGAGGTGAGAAGAACCAGATTATGATCTGATCTTCCTAAAGGAGGCAGGGCAGAGGAGCTGTATGCATTCATAGTGTTTGCATAAAATAAGTCCAACATCTTATTTTCTCTGGTGGAGCAGCTGACAAACTGCTGGAAAGTTGGCAACGTAGCAGAGAGGGAGACGTTGTTGAAGTCTCCAGAGATCGCCATGAATGAGTTTGGATGCTGTGTTTGTAGTTTAGCCACGACGGAGCTGATGACATCACAGGCTGTCTCTGGTGCGGTACCTGGTATTATATAAACCGCTACCAGAATAACACAGGCAAACTCTCTGGGTAAATAATATGGACGGAAACTCACAGCTAACAGTTCAATGTCTCTTGTGCAGATCTTCTCCTTGACAGTGATGTGTCCTGGATGGCACCAGCGCTGACTGAGCAGCACTGCAATTCCGCCTCCCTTCCGCTTCCCGCTGAGCTGTTTATTTCGGTCTGCACGGACCGTCTTGAAGCCGTGTACAGACGCATTACAGTCCGGAATGTGTTCATGCAGCCAAGTCTCGGTGAAGCATATGATACTGCATTCTCTGTACTCTTTCTGAGACCTTGTTAGCACTTCGAGCTCGTCCATCTTGTTAGCTAGCGATCTCACGTTACCCATCACAACAGTTGGAAGAAACGGTTTAAATCTCCACCGTTTTTCTCTCTGCCTTACCCCTGCCCTGCATCCTCTTGTCTTTCTCCTTAACTCCACTGGGATTTGACGTGTTATTTCGCTGAAAATCTTGATTTGGGAGAGTTTTAACAGTTGATCACGGTGGTAAACAATTTTTCCGTTGCTATGGATACACATCATAACAAGCAGTTATCATAGGCCCTGATTTACTATAAGATCTCAAATAAAAAGCACAAAATGTTTGCATGCAAATTGTACACGCTGTGTTCATCATTTACGGGTGATCTAATGAATTTTGTTTTACTTAGATTTCATGTTTGTTTATTTTCATCAAACCATCACTTCAACATTGTCAGTGAACTTTTCACCATATCCAGAATTACTTCCAGTTTTTCCCGCAACAAAATAAATGAGTGTAGTCTGCTAATGATACGATTTTCAGGTTTAGCCTTTTTCATGAATTAACAAGAAACCCGACAACCATATTTTTGAGTAGCACCAAGCTGCAGCTGGAGCCACTACAAACCACGCCCCTACAAACCATGAGACAGGAACCTAACCCCTCCCAAAACCCTCATGACAACCCTCCCACATCACTACAAACCACGCCCAATTTCGCGACACACCTCTGGGTCTGCAGCTGCAGTTGAATATACCTGATATTATTAGCGGATCAAATGAAATAAATAAAAAGAAATAGTCCCAATACTGACCCCTGGAGGATCCCGAAGATAACATTATGGACTTTTGATTTTGTTTCTCATAACTGCTCATCCAATTGTACTGCTCCTCTGATTCTGTGTGTCTGTAATTTTATCTTTATCAGGTTATGATTTACAGTAATAAAGTCTTACTGTAAAAAAAATTTCCCCCCAAAAACCTACAGCATTTTCTTTCTTTCCTGTAGCTTTTTTTTTAACTAAATGATTTTCCTCAGTAAATAACTAAGGGCCAGGTCTACTAAGATCCAAATGTGCGTGTTTTAATTTGCCCACGCAATCTAGAATTTTGTGCGAGGGGCTGAAGCAAAGAATGATCATGCAAATGACAGCAGGTGCAAACGTGTTGGAAACGCCCCGGTATGAATTAGGTTTTTGTGTGTCTTGCTAAAATCAACGTTAAAATGTGACGCTGGCAAAAAAGAGAAAATAAAAATACACAACTAATGCAGCTTTAGTTATTATTAAGCTACAGCAGCTGCAAATGTTATGTTTGGTTTATCCAGAATATTTTACACCGTGTTAAATGGTGGTGTTCGCTGTGTTGATTTTTATTGAATTCAACAATGAGAACTAAACACGTTGCCCTCACTGCTCATGAAAAATTATTTTGAATCAGATGTATGTGTCCAGCAATGTCCTGCAGCCTTTTCTGTGCAAAGTTGCAGTTTGCACCTGCTTGTCAGACAGGTGCATAATACAGGCAAGAAAACCAGCAAGGCAATCTGTTTCAGGGTTGAAAAATCACTTTGCAAGTGCTAAATTAACATTTTTACATTTTCTCCTCCCAACTCGCACAATAGGGCATTATCAAGCTTCTGTGTTCCGGCTTCCAGAACCTAAAACACCTAGCCGGTTCTCTTCCGGTCCAGTTCAATGTCCCTGCTCTGTTCCACTTAAATAAACGGCAACACTACTTAAATTTTCACAGATTCCAGACTGAAGTGATGCTAAGGAAGAAGAGGATCAAAGCAATTCGCCGGAGGGAAAGGCCGAACTTTAACATAAAACAACGTAGCACATTTGTTTGTAGCCGGCACTTCAATGATGCAGACTACACAGCTAGCGTTAGCAGGCTAGCAATAGCAGGCTAGCGTTAGCTGATGTGCCTAACTTTGTGCGTCTTAAAACACACAAGCATCTGAAAATCGGGTCTGTACCCTCCCATTTCCAGTGGAACAACTGGGGACTGCCAAGAAAGGAGACGCTTTCAGACGCTTGTGTGTTTTCAGTCGCACAAAGTTAGGCACGTCATAAAGCTGGCTAACGCTAGCCTGCTAACACCAGCTGTGTAGTCTGCCATCTACAAACAGACGTGCTGCCTTGTTTTATTATAAAGTTTGGCCCTTCACCACGGCGAATCGATTGCTTTGATCTACTCCTTCCTTAGCATCACTTCAGTCGGGAATCAATGAAAACTTAAGTATGGTTGGTGTTCAGATTTACAGATTTACAAAGTGTAACAGAGCAGGGACAGCTGTTGTGCCTAGATTCCGGAAAGTTCCGGAAAGCGTGATGATCCCCTATTGCATGCAAACGCCCCATGTTGCATTTGCATTGCAGCAGCAGAACTATTTGGACAGGATTGGATTAGCATGTTTGTTAGCACGCTGCTAGTGGATCAGTTTGTACACTTATTCTGCTTGTGCATTGAAATAGCCCACACTTTTATACACACAAACCTTTGATAGATCTGCCCTAAGTATCTTATCCTTTTTTTTTTTCTACTTAAGAGGCAGGAATTGTGAAAGAATAAATTATGTCCAGTTTTTTAATACTAATGGGTGATGAAGCGCTAAAAAACATAAAGAACGTCTCTCTCCGTTGCCTTGAACAGGCTGTGTGCTGCCTAATGCTGCGATTCGGTGGTGAATTTCCCGCGCTGCCCTGCAGATGTGACGTCACTGATGCTGCATCCGTGTCCCTGACCGTTCTGATCCAGGAAGGAGACGTCGCGGTGGATTCAAACACTGCAAGGGATACCCTTACCAAAAAATAGTATATGCAAGTATGCTTGAAGTGTATTCATTTTAAACTTTAAATAAGACAGTATACATTCAGGTTTCTGTTTATTTACTTATCAGATATATACTTAAAGTTTACTTTCCATTTACTAATAAATATACTAGAAGTTTAAGTATATTTAGCCTATACTTATATTTAAACTTTTGAATGATATGCTGTAATAGTCGTACATTCATAGTACATTTTCACACATACTGGTTTCTTCGTGGCATACTGCAAGATGTACATTCTTTCATGTTTTAAAATCCTATCTTGTAAGATTTAAGATTTGTGAGACCAGATTGACGGAGGTCTGGATAGAGCTAACGAACTGGACATGTTCTTCAATAGGTTCAGTTCCCCCTCTGCCGACAACCCCACTCCACACACCCTCTATGAGCCCACAGCTTTCCTGTCCCACCTCCACTCTGTCATCCTGCACCTCAGTCATGGACCTGAACACAGCCTCCTCTCCCTCCACATCAGGACATCCTGAGACCTCCTCTGCCTCCACCTCCAGCCTGACTGTCTCCTGTGACCAGGTCAAGAAACAACTGGAGAAACTGAACCGGAACAAGGCTGCAGGTCCAGATAAAGTCAGTCCCAGAGTTCTCCAGACCTGCTCAGAACAACTATGTCCGGTTCTCCAGCACCTTTTTAACACCAGCCTGAGACAGAACAGAGTTCCTGTGCTGTGGAAAACATCCTGTCTAGTTCATGTCCCTAAAAAACACAACCAGCTGAACCAAATGACTACAGACCAGTTGCTCTGACATCTCACATCATGAAAGTCCTGGAGAGACTCTTACTGGCTCACCTCAACCAGCAAGTGAACACCTTTCAGGACCCATTACAGTTCGCATATCGTAATGGGCTTGGGGTTGAAGACGCCATCATCTTCCTGCTTCAGAGAGCCCACTCTCATCTGGACCAGTCAGGCAGCACTTTGAGGGTCATGTTCTTTGATTTTTCAAGTGCCTTTAATACTATTCAGCTGCTTTGCTATGTGAGAAGCTCCATGACTTCCAGGTGGATCCTCCACAACCACCTGGATTTACGACTACCTAACAAACAGACCACAGTTTGTGAGACTGAAAGGTTGTGTGTCTGAGATGGTGGTCAGCAGCACTGGAGCACCACAAGGAACTGTACTCTCACCATTCCTCTTTACACTGTACACCTCAGACTTCCAGTACAACTCTGATCCTGTCATCTGCAGAAATACTCTGATGACTCTGCAGTTGTGGGGTGTATCAGTGATGGACAAGAAGCCGAGTACAGGGAACTGGTCAGTCAGTTTGTGAAATGGTAACAATCAGCTCATCTTAGATACCAGCAAGACTAAAGAGATGATTGTTGACTTTAGGAGGAGCAAGAATAAGCAGCATAGTCCTGTCTACATCCTGGAAGAGGAGGTGGAGGTGGTGGAGAACTACAAATACCTGGAGTTCAGCTGGACAACAGACTCGACTGGAAATGCAACACTGACTACATCTACAAGAAAGGTCAGAGCAGACTCTACTTCTTAAGGAAGCTGAGATCATTCAACGTCTGCACCAAGATGTTGCAGATCTTCTACAAGTCTGTTGTGGAAAGTGCAATCAGCTTTGCAGCATCTGCTGGGGAAGCAGCATCAGAACCAGTACCAGGACCAGAACCAGAACCAGAGACTTGAAGAAACTAAAGAAGCTGATCAAGAAAGCTGGTTCTGTGCTGGGGAGAACTCTGGAGCCGCTGGAGCTGATCGTTCAAAAAAGAATGCTGCACAAGCTGATGAAGATGATGGAGGACACTTCCCATCCTCTCCACAACACGGTGAAGAATCAACAGAGTGTGTTCAGTGGGAGGCTGCGTGAAGTTCACTGTAGGACGGAGAGATACAGAAATTCATTCCTGCCAGCAACCATCACCCTTAAGAACAAGACTGACTGACTTTTTGTTTATTAAAAAAAAAAAAAAAAAAAAAAAGTGAGCTTTTACAATACTGAATTTCCCTTTTGGGATGAATAAAGTATTTTTCATTTTCATTCATTCATTTTCATTTAGGTGCCATCTCACTCACACTTTGAAAACCCAAGGTTCATATCATATATATTAGTTTTAGTCTGCTTAAAAGTGTACTTTAGTATACTTAAAAGTGTACTTTCTAATATTAAAAGTAAGCTTGAAGTTTTTGTAAACTAACAGTATAACAAAATTACTTTCAGTATACTTGAAAGTGTACTTTAATACTTAAAAGTATAGTCCGGAGTTCCCCCCGTAAAAAATAAACGTTAGACTTGAGCAAGTGAAATCCGTCTCAAAACCCGCCTTTAGGCCTCTACTCCCGTGCCGTGGTGCGCTTGAACACAACTCTCTCCCCGCCTGCCTGTAATTCGCTCTTTATGGTTTGTTTTGGTGTGTTCGGGACGTTTCTGGGTGGAGATTTCTGTTTATATCGGCATCCAATGACAGAGCTAAGAGCATGACGCTGTGTGGAAATAAGCCCGTGATTGGAGCAGACGCCAGTCACTCCAACTCTCGAAGGAAAAAGAAAGAAAGAAAGAAAGAAAACACCGTATATGCACCGAAGAAAAGGTAAGAGCTTCAGATAATGCAGTTTGGAAAACCAGAGTTAATCATAGTTTGGCTTGTACCCGCTTCTGAGCTCTGAAGGAGAAGCTTGAAGTTGAATAGGTTAGCTAGAACGAGGCGGCCATTAGCCTGAGAGGGAGGAGCGCTAAGTTTGAATACTGTTTGCAAACAGAAACGCTGGAGGGACTTCAGACTCTACCTTTAAAGTGGACCAATTTAGTCCCAAGAAGTCTACTTGTTTGTATACTGCTAGTACATTGGTATCGGTGTACTTGGTAAATAAAAGTACACTTGGGGGGATATACTTTACTATATTTGAGTAATATACATAATGACATGTACTTAAGGAATACTTATTTTTGGTAAGGGATAGTTCTGAATTCTTGTGCCGTCAGCAAACGATCCAGATCAACTGAACGACACTAAAAAGTGCCACTAAGAAGAAAAAGACTCTTATCAGTGTAGTAAACAAAGTTATAGCTTCAGTGTGTGATCCCGTGACGGCTTG
Organism: Atherinomorus stipes; assembly: GCA_023101725.1. Classification (NCBI taxonomy): domain Eukaryota; kingdom Metazoa; phylum Chordata; class Actinopteri; order Atheriniformes; family Atherinidae; genus Atherinomorus; species Atherinomorus stipes. The sequence continues at coordinate 219,398 of JALJCO010013273.1, forward strand.
GCTCGTGGCTGCAGTTACCCACAGCGGCAGTCGCGGCAGTCGCGGCAGTCGCGAGTCTCGTTTCTTAATCTTGCCTAAAGTCCCGTTAAAGACACACAGTGGAACTTTAAGCAGCTTTCTCAGTGACCCCCCCTATCTATGGCTAAACTAGCATCCATCTTCATCATACCTGTACTGTGATTCCCTCCAGCCAGTCAGAGGCAGATCTACACGGGGGCAAGGGGGGGTCAACTGCCCCGCTGTCTCAGAGTCTTGTCCCACCCAGCTGCCCCCTCAACCTTTATGTGCTGAAAATCATAGCCTACTTGTAAAAACTGTTTGAATGCCAAAAAACCTCTTACTGCATTTAAATAAAATAGAATAAAATAATAATTTACATAAAATACATCATTTAAACTTAGATCTTTGGACCGTGAAAAGCTTAGTTACTGCTCTGCTTCAGAAACCGTTCGCTCTGTGTCCACGCGCTGCGTCGCGTCGCGTCACAAGCTCATGTATGCGACAGTCTGCAGGACTGAAGCCACCGAGCCAGCCAGGTAAAACCAGTTTCTCCAGGTGATGTTCTAAAGCACAAAGTTTGAGTAAAATTAAACTTAAAATGAACAAAATGTCCGCTAAAGCAGACGGACTGTTGCGGTCCAGACAGTACGCTCATTAATTGTTTCCCCGACAGCAGTAGTCGCGTTTGGTTTGTTAGAGCAGATTTACCTCGTAAGGTTAGATCACAATTAACACAAAAGCAGTTTATAGAGAGTTTAGAAATGTTTGGGGTCGCTGTTTCATGGGGTGAAGCTTGACTGATTTCTCTATGATAGCAATGATACCACAGCACAATGAAACATTAATCCTGCTGTAAGATTTGGAAAATAAATAAGCTACACAGAACAAGATGTCTGAATATAACTTCTGTAACTCGTGTTGATGTGATAAGGCATTTCATATTTTTATAGGCTTTGTATAAGGATGCAACAAATTTATTTTAAATCTTGATGCTTATAAGTATAAAAGTGGAGATATTTCCAGTTTTTTTTTTTAAAGGGATGAAAAGCAAAAGGAGATGGCAAGAAGTGAGGAAGGAGGGATGTTGTCCATGTGAAAAGATTTTATTCTGATCATTTTGAAGGCATAATGTTAATAACATTGCTGATGTGTGCGATGTTTGTGTTCAACCAATTTAAATGGCAACATTTGAACGCAGCAGCCGCTTTTCCCTCCTCCCCCTCCCGTCACTCACATCACTGCCGTGCAGGTGAGACAAGCTGCTTGTTATTAGATTGATAGTTCGACTGATTCTAGTTGTTTTCTTTATTATTATAAAGAAGAAAACATTTCTGATAGGCCGAAGCTTTTGCTACGTTTGTCATAACAATAAACACGGAGATACGGTTTCAGTGTGTCGGCTATTGTTTCTTATTGCTGCAATATGTAGGTCAAATTACCAAACGCTGTTGCAGTTGCACTGCTGAGTCATTAAAAAAACACAATCTTAAATTAAACACCAGCCAAAATGCTTCATACACTTTACAAACTTGTGTTAATATTGAAAGGAAATGACATATACCCACCAATGCTATAAAAGTTCCCAGATAAGACTAGAGGTGTACCTATAACTGCACCTTTACGCTTTACGCACCAATTCTCATTAAATAAAATAATGCAGTCATTAAGCTAAATCAATTCATTAACTTTATTTAAATCAAAAATATAATTAATATAGCGCAATATCACGCTAAGATCCCCAACTAACTGTCACTGGAAACTGCAGTGCGCTTGCATACAAACAGACAAGAGGATACCGGACGGATACAATGATGGCAAATAGTTAATTACTGATTTTAAATGTAAACAGATTAAATAAATAAAAGAAAAGCAACAAGATTTAGATATAGGCCTGATTAACAGTACTGTGGGCTTCAATCTTCTCCTGTTGCTTTGTTAATTATGTCGACAGCAAGTGCGCAGGTGATTTCTTTAATTGTGTGTTCAATAAAGTTTTAGCTTCTGAAATCAGATTTTTAAACAGTTCTGATGGAGCTCAGTGTTTATCTGGATTTATCCGGCTTCATTCTGAACCATTTTACCGAACCTGGACGACCCGCGGCGTGTCTGGAGATAAAAGCAAATAATATTCAGTGTAACGCCGGTTTTGTGCAACATGCGTAAATGCGCACAAGAATACACACTTTCCCCTGCTGTACAACATAAAGGAGACCGGACATCAATCACACGTTTTCGCTGGAATTAGTCAGTGACCTCAGGCGTCACCTGCAGAGCCGTCATTGATATCTGTAACTGCAGTTATTGACTCACTGGCTGCCATTCACGTGTTTCCACGTTAATTAAGGGTTTTAATCGGGGGAGCTGTTTTAATCTCTGGCGGAGCTTGTCAGAGAGAACCAAGGGCTCATGATCATTTTTTCGGTAGATTTCATCTAATCCAGCAGATGGCGGTGTCAGACAAGCTTAAAAAAACCTACCAGGAAGTGATGCGATTCTATGATGCTTCCTGTGTTAGTGGTTGCTAAAGGCTGTTAGCCCAAGAAGTTTGCTGGATTCTGCTGTGGGGGGAGAGAACATGGCGACCAGTCGTAATGGAAGCAGTTTAGGAGGTGGATGAAGGAGTGAAAGTTTGTGGAAATAGTGATTGGTGACAGACAGACACGATCGATGAAGACACGATGGAAATACAGCAGCGAAGGGGGGCAGGAAAGTGAAAAAGTAGAAAGCACGCGGTTGTTTACCGCGGGGGGGGGGGGGGGGGGGGGGGGGGGGGGCTGTGGTGGAAGGAGAAGGAGAGAGGGAGGGAGATGTTTCTGCTCTATGTTTCTGCCAAATATTATGTTGTGAAACAAACTTGTTGTGGCTTATTCAGCTAGTAAATAATTATTTTGCCACCAAAACTCTTTTCTCAGTGTTGTATTTGTTGTTTCATAGAAGTAAACAGCTGATCAGATGATGAAGGTGTTACTAAAGTAAAAAATATTGGCATCAAAGACACTTTTCCACTTGAAGCGGACCTCAGCATTCAAAGCTCGTTTTCTCCGCTTTTTGGTCAGAAACAGGCATTTTCGCTGCAACAAAGCCATGTTCTACTGCAGATTACTAAATAATGGAAAAAGCTAGAAACAAATGTTTTTTTCTGATAAAAGAAGAGAGTCTAAGCTTTCCTTTGGTACATTCAGTGTTTGTATTGGCATAGTACACAATATTCTGTGGATCTCCCAAAATCAGTGAAAATGCTTAAAAATCCTGGCAATATGGAGCTCTGCTCAGAAAAGGTCTGGCAGTCAATGAGTTAATGATGCCAGGCATGAAGACGCACGGTGATGGTGACTGCATGTGTTTCTGCTCGCAGTCTGTGATCCCTGAGATTCAGACATGAATCTAACATGTTACCAGTTACATTAATACGTGGAGGCAGACTATATTTCCCGTTTCAGGAGATTTTGATAACAGATTATTAAGTTGGTTTGCGAGTTTGTGGAGTCCATCTGCTGTAAAAGCACATAAAAATCTGAATGAGAGGGCTTTTAAAGGAACTGTCGGAATGGTGGGATGTTTTTCATTTTTTTCAAATACCGTCATTCCGACCATAGAATGAAAAAATTGTCGGAATGGTGAGATGTTTAGCAGAAATTTAAGTGCTGCCATTTCGACAATTGAGGACCCATGTCCCCTCTCATTTCCTCTCTTCCTCCGGTAATGTTTTCTTGATTTCTTTGCTGAATCCTCCATGATGCGTTCAAACACCCGGTGTGTTTATGTCTGGTTCATATCCGTTTGCTAGTAAGTGACGCGGTGCTGCAACGTCATCGCCGCGTCCCGGATGGGGACTCTTACATCCTGCTGTTTCTGAGCCTCGGGACGCTCCTTGGCAGTGATGGCTCGAAAATGTGCATAATGAATGTTGGTGTGTCATCAAAACGAGTCAGAAACGCAGATTAGTAAGGTCTAAAAGTTCCGATGTGTTTTTGTAAGAAACATTTGAGAAGAAAGCCTTCTGAAAAAAGACTTGACGAACTGAGCGGCTGTGGTCCTTTAGCGTGTCTGTCTCCAGAGAAATCTCCATCAAGTTTCAGATGTTCTGTCCTGATGTGGGCAGAATTTCTGATATCATGTCAGAAATTACACATCAGTGCACTTGAGATTAGCAGCAAGGGGCCCGAGGCTGTGAGGAGACGGGTTGGGTGGGGCTGGTGGAAAGACGGGCAAACATACGCATACTCACCTGTGTACAGATGAGAGCCGCCAGCCACGGTAAGTACAGACGCAGCAGAATCCTCCTCCCTGCTCACACTTAGTCTCCAGCAGTGACAGATGAACTCCAGTAGCAGCAGAAATCTAACCTCGCTTCCTCTGTGGGGGTCACATGTGTGTGCACTTGTATGTGCATCCGTGGGGGGGCGAGTTCATTTCTGAATCTGTGCACTTTCAAGCCCAGCGTGGATTTTGGATCAGACTGAAGATGAAGATGAAGTCCAGCTGCTCTGCAGCGACCAGCAGGGATGCGTTTGTGTGAAGCTACGTCAGTTTTCTGTCCACGGGTTCGTTCACCCAATCAGATGCCACTCAACCGGATCAGCTGCTGTTTCACATGTAGCTGAGTCAGCGCAGGTTTGGAAAGACCGCAGATTCCAGAGAAAACATGAGCGGTCTGCAGTAAAACAGTGAACATCACCAGTTACAGATGTAGTTTCAGTGTCTTTACTGAGCCCCCTGGAAGACAAGTGCTCTTTTTCACTCACGTTAGACGTTTGCAATATCATGTCATGAGGCCGTGTCGGCAGCACCACCCCTAGATACACACAGATCACCAGGCTGCGCGGCGCCTCAGGTTACCAGGGGGGCCTCCACTCTGTGGTTCATTAGGGGAAAAAAGCATTCTATCTTGGCACTGATACAGGCACGGGAGTGTTAGATATTCCTGATATTCCTGATGTTCCTGATGTTTCTGATGTTCCTGATGCTTCTGATGTTCCTGATGTTCCTGATATTCCTGATGTTTCTGATGTTCCTGATATTCCTGATGCTTCTGATGTTCCTGATATTCCTGATGCTTCTGATATCTATTCCTGATGCTTCTGATATTCCTTCTGATGCTTCTGATATTCCTGATGCTTCTGATGTTCCTGATGTTCCTGATATTCCTGATGTTTCTGATGTTCCTTGTTTCTGATGCTTCTGATATTCCTGATGCTTCTGATATTCCTGATGCTTCTGATATTCCTGATTCTATGCTTCTGATATTCCTGATGCTTCTGATATTCCTGATGTTCCTGATATTCCTATTTCTGATATTCCTGATGTTCCTGATATTCCTGATGTTTCTGATGTTTCTGATGTTCCTGATATTCCTGATGCTTCTGATATTCCTGATGTTCCTGATATTCCTGATGTTTCTGATGTTCCTGATATTTCTGATGTTCCTGATATTTCTGATATTCCTGATGTTCCTGATGTTTCTGATGTTTCTGATATTTCTGATATTTCCTGATATTCCTGATGTTTCTGATGTTCCTGATATTTCTGATGTTCCTGATATTTCTGATATTCCTGATGTTCCTGATGTTTCTGATGTTCCTGATATTTCTGATATTTCTGATATTCCTGATGTTTCTGATATTTCTGATGTTCCTGATATTCCTGATATTTCTGATATTCCTGATGTTCCTGATGTTCCTGATATTTCTGATGTTCCTGATATTTCTGATATTCCTGATGTTCCTGATGTTTCTGATGTTTCTGATATTTCTGATATTTCTGATATTCCTGATGTTTCTGATGTTCCTGATATTTCTGATGTTCCTGATATTTCTGATATTCCTGATGTTCCTGATGTTTCTGATGTTCCTGATATTTCTGATATTTCTGATATTCCTGATGTTTCTGATATTTCTGATGTTCCTGATATTTCTGATATTTCTGATGTTCCTGATATTTCTGATATTCCTGATGTTCCTGATGTTTCTGATATTCCTGATATTCCTGATGTTATGTCCAGCATCAAACCAGCGTAACTCACAGTTCCACTGACATTAGCTTTACCCACGATGACCAGTAACTGTGTATTTGTGACTTGTTCGTGCTTCACTGCTTTACCTGATGAGTTACTGGTGCAGAGATGATGCCATGTGCAGAAACATCCCTGACGATTGTCAGGGATGTTTCTGCTTTACTGTTCTACATGTTGCCTATTTGATGTCCAATCAATATGATTTAGGCAAAAAATAAAGTTTTATTTAGTCTCGGTTTCTGGTCTCGAGCTGAACTATTCTTAGTCTTTAGTTGGTATGTCTTGGTCTTGATCTTGACACTCTGGTCTTGGTAGTGTCAAGGTCTCGGTTTAGGTGGTCTTGATTCTGAAAGTCTGGTAATTACTAAGAAGATTAGGGTCCAAATGACTCTCCTTGAGAAGGGACCACACCGCTGCCGTTTTAAAGGCAAAAGGGAAGACACCTGTCTGGAGAGAGGAGTTTGTAATATTTCAAATCTGTTCCTTAAAGAAATCATAATATAATGTTTTTAAAAGTGATGTGGGGATTGGATCTAAAAGGCAGGTTGTTGGGTTTACTTGGGAGAAAACTGGACCATGTGGCTTCACATTAACCAGGGCAAAACTCTCCCGTGTTTCCTCGGGTAAAGATGGGGTGCAACTGTATAACAAACACAGCCCTCTAAGTCTCACCTTTGAGCCTGAACAGATCATGACTTTTTCCCATCATGCATCAGTAGTGCGTTAAAGGTTGAATATGGAATACGGACTGAACAACGACATCACGTGTGTCTAGGTTGTAGTTGCAACGGCAGAAAAACAACTCCAGCCGCTGGGATGCCAGAATCTGCTGATACGCAAGTGACCAACAGTCTGCAGCATGTCCAACAGTCTGCAGCATGTCCAACAGTCTGCAACATGTCCATCAGTCTGCAGCATGTCCAACAGTCTGCAGCATGTCCAACAGTCTGCAGCATGTCCAACAAGTAACGCACAGGAGTTTATAACTGACAGCTAACGTTAGCCATGTTAGCAAACAAGCTAGCTTACCAATCCAGGAGAAAAGTCTGCATTTCCGTGTTTTACTCCGTGGAAAACGTTTATGTGGGTCCATTTAGTGAAGTCTTCACCTAAATTTACTCCAGGTTTTGCTCTTCTCAGGTCACTCCTCCTCAGAAACAGATAACAACATCTCCAGGGCTCTGAAGCAGCAGCTTCACTCGTCGTCTCTACGGTTTTCCCCTGTACGAGCCTGACTATGACCGAAATATTGTTTCCACACAGAGATCGTATTTGGCAACCTGCAATGGCGGCGTGTATTGGCTTATAGACGTAAATAAAATGCCATCATCGAACCTGTAAAAATTTATTTTATAATTATTTTTAGGCTAAATATAATTTTTCTGGGAAACGTTGTACTTTCATTCTGTACACCCCCAAACGACCTGTGGAGGTATTATTTTTGAAAAAATATAGCTTTTAATAAAAATGTTCCATATTCAACCTTTAAGAACCTGGGTGAAGTGTGAAACCAGGAAGTGAACATTTTAATTGTAATTCTTTCTTCATCCACTAGGGGCTCCAAAACAGAGCAAATCCCCATAGACTCCCATGTTATAAAGATCAACTTCACAGCAGAAATAAACATGTTTACAGCAGAAATAAACACATTCACAGCGGAAATAAACATGTTTACAGCATAAATAAACATGTTTACAGTCTGGTTCAAACATCATTTTAGGTTTAATAGGTCAAGTTTACCTTCATGTCAACTATGAGGGGGGTGAATTTTTATATAATTCATCCGTTTAGATTTTATTTAATCTTGAAATTACACGTAATTAGGGGCGTGTCCTTTTGATTGACATGCGGCAGACCGGATGTTAGCCTGCCGACCGGTGGCTAACAGTTAGCTCCTTGTTAGCTCTCAGGAAGGTCTCAGTCTGCAGCAGAGCAGCAACATGGTGGTTTTTAGCAGCTAACAGCAAGTCCACATATGTCTTAACTTTACCCCGCCGCTAAGGGGGCTAATCTTCGTTAGCTCCTGTTAGTTTCGAGTTAGCTCGGTTAGCATTTAGCCCAGAGTACGCTGGCTGTCAATCTGTTGCCCCGAGGCCGCGTTGTGCCCATTTTAGTATTTTCCAGGAGTGACGTCACACGTGACACGGCAAGATGGCGACAGTGGGACACACCCACCTGGCTTCACTTTCAGACGTAACTGGATACTACGTCCATCTCTATTAACGGTATAGGCTTTTGTACCTTCTCAGTTTTCCAACAACTGCCTGATGGTGAGCTCGTGTAGCTGCTGAGCTACAGACTGCAACAACAGCTGCTCATTGTGCTGTTGAGGACGTGTTGTTCCTCCTCTTCTTCACGTTTTCCAGTGGGGACAGGGCTTCTACGTGGCGGCGTCATTACATCTTCACCACGTGGGTGAATAACACAATCGTTCCGTGCCAGCAACCGTCGCAGACCACCTACAGAGGTGGGTCTGGGCACCGTGCCACGGCCATCGGTCACACTGAAGCATGTTACCCCCCGCTGTTTGTACCCGGATATACTCCAACCCTGCCAAGTCTGACCGGCCCCCAACTCTGCTTTAAGCTTTGAAGCAGTCTCATATTAACCATTTTACGTTTAATTTATCCAGACATATTAATCACTTCGTTTATTCATGTGTCCTTCACAAATGTGAAAAAAAAGGCTGAGAAATGTTTTTAGTTACGGAGGCCTTATGGAGTGTTTGCAGTGGATGCCTCTTTGCACCCTCTGGTTTTAATTATTCCACACACTCGCACACCGCTCCCTCTTTGCTGCCTTCCATCCGTATTTCTCACCTCCCGAGATGAAGGGTAGTAATCAGAAGCTGCTGGCAGACAAGAGGCCATTTACTCAGGTGAAGAGCAGAGAGATGGGGGCCACTTCAGAGAGGCAGAGTCTTGCCCAAGGGCACCACTCCATCATCTCCAATCAGGAAGACCCCCAAGAGGTCTCAGTGATGCCGACTGCATGCTTTTGTCTTATGTGTCATCCTTTTTCCCTTTAGAGGAGAAAACGTGGAGAGTTGTGTGACTGAAATCTGCCTCTTTCATGAGGCACAATGTGCAAGCCAAAAACACACGAACACACAGACTACGTTTACACTGCAGGCAAAAGTGACATGAAACTGGTTTGGTCCAGATCTGGATGTCTGTTTGCATTACAGATAAAATCACACCTTTTTCCAGACTCCAATGTAAACGCTGGCAGGCCCTAAAATGGCCCCAGTGTGACCGGCATGCTCACCTTAGTAAGTGCGTAATGACGTGACTCGGGTGACTCCTCGCCAGGTGGTGGCAGCAATGCACCATATAAGTGTTTGCCAAGCAACCAGTAAAGCAGTAAAACAACACAAGAAGAAGAAAAGAAGAAGACATTTGTGTGTCAAAAACGTGAACAAAAGCAGGCTAACAGCATCTCTCCCTCAAATTAAATGTGTGCTTTGCCTTTGGATGTTGCGATCTACATTCCAGGGATGGGGTTTGATTTCATAGCTGCCTGCTGACCCTGAACACTGAGCTGCATGCTGCCATCAAACGTGATAACTGGAAACCATCAGAGAGCTCTCAGCTGTGTATCGGGCACTTTGTCGGTGGTAGTTTCCACAGATTCTGTTTCATACACTTTCCAACTATAGTTTTGGAGAACTGGTCCAATTTTGAATTTATTTATCAATGAAAAGTAAAGACAGTACATTCCAAAAATGCAGCAAGCCGCTGTGGTTTAACGTTACAGCGACCAGACGCTTCACGTTACTGTTGCTAAAGGATAACTTTCTTTTTTTCAACCTGGACCTCATTTCCAGGAGTTTATACGTGCATTTACTCACCGGTAAAGTTTCTGCATCACTTTGAGTCCTTTGGAAGATATTACGCTGAGTCACCCTTCGGTGTACATCCAGTAATAATGCCAGAGACGGGGCAGTCACTATATAAGGCATTATCTACAGTAAAAGTCCTTGATTTCATCATTACTTTAAGTAGAATGAATGAACGAATGAGATCTATTGTCCTGTGAGTTTGTTGTTGTCTGGGTAGCGAGCTGCCCTTCTCAGCTGTGCTACGGAGGCGCGCATCACGAACGCACCGTAGGGCTTTGACTTTTGCTCAAAAATCCAATTCAAAGTTTGTTTTTTTGGTGAGTTAAAATTGTTATTAATGAGCAAACAACATAATTCAGTGTTATAGTGAAGATGTAATGAGCAGAATATAACAGAAGATGCTGTTACGACACAGTTAATGCTCCGTCAGTCGCGATTCTCAACTTCACCAGACGGGAGATCCCCAACGATCACTTCCAGTTCAGAACTGTCACATTACATCTGGACAAAACGGCATTTTACACGTTTTTTTTTTTTTTTTTAAGACCTGCCTCACATCATCGTGGACGATGTCCACTGGATTGATCAGAAACACACAGCGACGTCTGCCAACAAGCAGGTGAAGCGATTTAAGCTGTATAACCAACTTTATTCACAGTAAGTGTTTAGCTAACAGCGGTAGCTCGGAGGCAGCATCATCAGAAGACAGTGACACAAATAGATTAATGTGTTTGTTTGATTAAGACACTGTGTACTAAAAAAAGAAGACTAAGCTCACATTTTAACACAGAAACATATCCGTACTGTTCTTTGAGATAAGTCATTGCTACTTATATTATTTTCTTAGGTTAGCACTAGCTGGATTTGCTAATAAGCCAGTAGCCTACTACTTATCTTTCTCATTTTCTGACAACACAAGCACAGACTGCTTCTCCAGTTTCCATCTTCTCTGGTCCAGCTGTATGTTCCCAAACACAGTCTTTACTCACCAAGAGAATAGTTGTTATAATGACCTAAAACCAGAACAGCGCCGAGTTTCAGCTCCTTCCTCCTCCTTCACTCGGCTCTCTGACGTCCTGGACTGTAAAGTGTGGAGCTCAGACACGGTGTGACCAGATGTTCAGAATCCATCTTTGTAGTTGATCATCCGAGAAATGCATGAAAACTGATTGTAGGATTATATTATTTAGCTGACGAGGTCGGCTCTTCACGCCACTGAAGCTTGTAAGATGCTTTATGTCATCATACTACTGTTATATCCACCTGCTCTGAGCTGGATGCTCTTACTTTCTTAACCGGAAGTTCTCTTGAAAACGCAGCACATAAACCCTGTTGAAAATGATTACATTCTATCACGTTGATAAAAAGTTATACCCATAACAGGTTTGAATATAAATATTAGTTCGAACTTTGTTTATTTTTTTGATGTTCGAATTATATTCGAATAACAAAGTTCGGCGTCAAAGCCCTAATGCACGGCCCCGAAAAGTGTAGAACACCCTAATAACTATAGGAAAGCTAAATCTGGACTCACAGATTCGTTTGTTCATTCTACTTAAAGTATTGATAAAAGTCAAGGAGTTTTACTGCAGATAATGTCTTATATAGCAGCTGCCCCGTCTCCACCATCATTACTGGATGTACACCGAAGGGCGACTCAAGTTACATCTTCCGAAGGACTCAAAGTGATGCAGAAACTTTACCGATGAGTAAATGAACATATAAGCCCCATTTCCACTAGCGAGTCTGGGTCGGGTCGGGCCGGATCAGTCCACGTTTTTTTTGCGTCTCCACAGATAAAAACTGGGACGGGTACCCTTATATCCGACCCGACCCCGCCTACTTTTTTGGTACCCTTCGGTAGGGGTACTAATCTAACCGACCCGGACCAAAGAGGTGGAGCTAATACACAGCAATCAGCTGATTCATTGAAAAATCCGTCACTTCCCGCATGACCCCGCTTAAAACAAAGCAGGGGTGACTTCTTTTGTTTCTGTCACGTGCGGTGTTTTGGTTAAACGGCGTTACATGGCGATGATGTTACACAATCACATAGCAGCGCTGTCCAGCTAATTCTCCACCTCCAGAATAAGGGTACAGATTGCTGTGGGGACACAGCGTGAAATCAACACATCCGTACCCAAACCCACCCGATCCGGCCTGGCCCGACCCGACCCAGACCCGCGGGTGGAAACGGGGCTATAAACTCCTAGAAATAAGGTCCAGGTTGAAAAAAAAGAAAGTTATCCTTTAATGTAAATAAACGAGATGGACATCCTTCAGGTAAAAACAACCCGTTGTCTCAGTGGCAACAACAAATCGTCATGCTTGTCTGGACATCAGAGAAAAGAAGACAAAAGGACGACCTGGAGACGTTTGCAAGACAACCAGACAGCCAGCGAATAAGTTTTCAGTTCTCAGTGTAAAAAAAATAAGTCAGACTTTTATTTTCTTAGTGGTGTCAATAAACTAAACAATCATAAAACAGCAGTGCGTTTTCTCTGTTACATACAAAGTGGAGACGTTCCTGATGTTTACATGGTGTTCACGTTTTCTGGTCTGCTGTTTTCATCTCTTACATGAAGAGGAAAATCTTCCCACAGCTGAAGGTCTGATACCGTCCTGCACCAGATATTTAGAAGCTTCTAACCAATTGTAAGCTTTTATTGTCAATTGGAGGTAGTTGGTGATGGTAAGCTAATCGGTTAGCAATATCTCCATCTGTTGGCAGGTTCTCGGGTTTGTAAACCAGTTTTTTGAAAGTCATAAGGCTCTTTGGCACCAACAAGCGCTGTCTGGCCTCCCCACATACAAGCTGAACTAGTTTAGAACATGTAAAGTCCGTCAGTAAGATCCCTGATGAGAAGCAGTGAACACGTAGCAGGAGCAGCTAGCTTTTAGCCTCCCGACCAAACATCACAACACAGCTTCTTTGCCCACGCACACAAACAATGTAAATCGCCCAAAGATGACATAAAGGTCGGATACATATCCGATACAGGTCACATGGCTGTTTAGACTGCGGGTGCATTTGAAAAGATCAGATCCAGATCGGATCCGGACGACCTCCTGATGTGGTCCAGATCTGATGTGAAAAGATCAGATCCAGATCGGATCCGGACGACCTCCTGATGTGGTCCAGATCTGATGTGAAAAGATCAGATACAGATCGGATCCGGACCACCTCCTGATGTGGTCCAGATCTGATGTGAAAAGATCAGATCCAGATCGGATCCGGACGACCTCCTGATGTGGTCCAGATCTGATGTGAAAAGATCAGATCCAGATTGGATCCGGACCACCTCCTGATGTGGTCCAGATCTGATGTTAAAAGATCAGATCCAGATCGGATCCGGACCACCTCCTGATGTGGTCCAGATCTGATGTTAAAAAGATCAGATCCAGATCGGATCCGGACCACCTCCTGATGTGGTCCAGATCTGATGTTAAAAGACCAGATACAGATCGGATCCGGACGACCTCCTGATGTGGTCCAGATCTGATGTTAAAAGATCAGATCCAGATCGGATCCGGACCACCTCCTGATGTGGTCCAGATCTGATGTTAAAAGATCAGATCCAGATCGGATCCGGACCACCTCCTGATGTGGTCCAGATCTGATGTTAAAAGATCAGATCCAGATCGGATCTGGACCACCTCCTGATGTGGTCCAGACCTGATGTTGAAAAGATCAGATCCAGATCGGATCTGGACCACCTCCTGATGTGGTCCAGATCTGATGTGAAAAGATCAGATCCAGATCGGATCTGGACCACCTCCTGATGTGGTCCAGATCTGATGTGAAAAGATCAGATACAGATCGGATCCGGGAGACCTCCTGATGTGGTCCAGATCTGATGTTAAAAGATCAGATCCAGATCGGATCCGGACCACCTCCTGATGTGGTCCAGATCTGATGTTAAAAGATCAGATCCAGATTGGATCTGGACGACCTCCTGATGTGGTCCAGATCTGATGTTAAAAGATCAGATCCAGATCGGATCCGGACGATCTCCTGATGTGGTCCAGATCTGATGTGAAAAGATCAGATCCAGATCGGATCCGGACGACCTCCTGATGTGGTCCAGATCTGATGTTGAAAAGATCAGATCCAGATCGGATCCGGACGACCTCCTGATGTGGTCCAGATCTGATGTTAAAAGATCAGATCCAGATCGGATCCGGACGACCTCCTGATGTGGTCCAGATCTGATGTGAAAAGATCAGATCCAGATCGGATCCGGACGACCTCCTGATGTGGTCCAGATCTGATGTTAAAAGATCAGATCCAGATCGGATCTGGACAACCTCCTGATGTGGTCCAGACCTGATGTGAAAAGATCAGATACAGATCGGATCCGGACCACCTCCTGATGTGGTCCAGATCTGATGTGAAAAGATCAGATCCAGATCGGATCCGGACCACCTCCTGATGTGGTCCAGATCTGATGTGAAAAGATCAGATACAGATCGGATCCGGACCACCTCCTGATGTGGTCCAGATCTGATGTGAAAAGATCAGATCCAGATCGGATCCGGACCACCTCCTGATGTGGTCCAGACCTGATGTGAAAAGATCAGATCCAGATCGGATCTGGACAACCTCCTGATGTGGTCCAGATCTGATGTGAAAAGATCAGATCCAGATCGGATCTGGACCACCTCCTGATGTGGTCCAGATCTGATATTAAAAGATCAGATCCAGATCGGATCCGGACGACACTGGATGTGGTCCAGACCTGATGTGAAAAGATCAGATGTGAAGCAGTTTGGAGTGTTTTACTGGCCAGATAATATCCCATCTGTGTCACTGGAGAGCAGAAAGATCAGATTTGTGCCACTTTCAATGACAGTGGAAACGGGGCCAAAGACAGAAAAAAGAAAGGCGCAGCTTCTTGTTTACATGGGAAATTTTTTTTTCCATTTCCAAGTCTGATTTCTTCAATTTTTTTTAACAAACTTTTCTGACTGGTGTAAGTCGGGCTTAAAGGGGGATTGCAGGATTTTTGACATAAAGCCTCATGTTTGAGTTACTCAGGATACTACTGATCACTGGACAGTTTCAACATATTTCATCCCATTATCTTAGCTGCAGGAGGTCACCGATGCTAATGCTAACGCTAAGTCAGTAGAATTCCATCATTACAAACAATCTTATCTTCCCCACAGAGCACTTGAGGCAGATCAGTTATATGCAAGACTAACTCAAAAAATGAGGCCCTAAAATTTCCAGACTGTCCCTTTAATGAACTGGCTAAATGTGTCTGATCGGATGTTGGTGACAAACGAGGCACCTCTGAACTCTGCTACTCATCCAGATCCACCATATGGCTCCACACCATTGGTCCTGGAGAGGATCCAACCAGCCATAGCGTCCTGTTTGTGTGTGTGTGTATGCACGTGCGTGTGTGTGTGCACGTGTGTGTGTGTGCATTCGTTAGAGAGAGAGAGAGAGAGAGAGAAGACTAGCAGTAAAAGCTGTCTTGTGTGCTGACTTCATACGTTTTAAGTGATCTAAACTCAGTGTGATCTTGTTCTGGAAAATCACCAGTTAATTTGCATTTTTGAAACAAAAATGTAAAATATGCAAATGAGTCTGCAGTGGAAGTAGTGTTTACAGAGTTCGGTGAAACCCCAACAATTCCATTTTTATCTTGCAGGCTCCAAATTATGCTAAAAGAGCTTGTAAGAGTTGCAGTCATGATTTAACTTCATTCAGCTTTGTAGCACATCAATCTACCACAAAGTCAATGATATTTAAATGATATTAGTCTGATTCATAACTGTGTTCATATGAACCTGTAGATGAAAACAATTATCTAGCTAAATCCCGGCATACACGGTGCGATTTTTGGCCGCACGATTTTCCAGTCGTGCAACAGTTTTGGGGATCAGGCCGACTGAAATCGTGTGTCGTGCATCGTGCAGCATACGAGGGGGTCATGAGAGGCGATCGGCTCCTCACGACGAGCTCCTGATCAGAAACTGTGAGTCACAGGAAAATCAAACCTGTTTGATATTTTGGTCGTGGCTCGTGAGTGAATCTCATGTCGAAGCGGAGCCACGACCAGACTGAGAACTCTTTCCTCGGAGGTTTTCACATTTCACATGTCTGAAACGACATGTGAAATGTGAAACTTTAACTTTAGCAAAGTGCCCCGCTGGGAAAAATGGAACTGAGATCTCTAAGATCCAACGAAGGCTGGTCACAATGTGAATGTGAAACACTGAAAGTGCCGAGAACGAAGCTAAAGCAGTGGGGCGACCGCTCGTTCTCAGCTGCTGGCCCCAGATTGTGGAACTCACTGCCCTCCGACATTCATCTCACGAGTCACGACTGAACTGGGCTCTTTTAAATCTTTTAAATCTAAGTTAAAGACATATTTTTTTAAGTCTAGCTTTTAATTCTAACTAGTTTATTTATTAAAGGTTTTTACTCTCTCTTAGGTACACCCTGCACTCCCCCGAGTAGCCTGTTCTGATTCTCTGTTGGTTGTTTTCACTCTTAACTCTTTTTTTGTTCTTCACTTTTCCTAGTATTTAAGTTTGCATTTTTATGTTTTGCATTGTTGTCTCTTTTTCTGTTACCCTGCTGTAAAGCACTTTGGGCCTGATTTACGAAAGGTTTGCGCTTGTTAAAACAGGCGCTATCTTCATTACGCACTCAATAATCCGGCAGAGCTGATTTACAAAGCAGGGCAAAAGGAGGTTTGCGCCTGTTAAGGGGCAAAATAGCGCCGCTGTCCATTTTGCGCATCTGCTGCAGATGAATATGCAAACTGGGCGTTTCTGCCAGAAAGCGCAAAATATTGGGAGGAGACTATGCAAAACCTCAGTTTAACACGCGCAATGTGATCTATCAACCGTTCAAAGGAAAGCGGGCGCATAAAATTGCTTGTAATTTAGCACGTCTGAAAAGCAGGTAACTGGCAGCTTTAAGCACTGATGGCTGGAAGATGCTGCAGGACTGCAGACATCGGGTCAGAACCGGTTCTGCTGCAGGACTGCAGACATCGGGTCAGAATCATTTTTCATGATGTGTTCAGGCGACACGTCAAGTTTTCATTATTTAATTAAAGAACAATCAACATCACTGTTAAACACGGTTATTCTAGACATGAACCAGAACATCTGCAGCTGCAGCATCATGGTAGTTAAAGCTGACATTAATTATGTCTTTTTATTTTCTTTTACTTTTTGCCAATGGCATATTTTTAAATTAAAATCATCTCCTGGTCCTCCACGCCGCAGCGACTGCTGCTGCTGTTCTGAGGTTGCTGTCCTGCGTGAAGTTGGCCCCCACCCCACAGAAAACTCAGTGAAAATAACCAGTAACGCACAAACTATTGATACTACTTTAGTTTTGCATGGGGTGGGGGGCAATTACACAGGTCCCGCGGCTGGCATTGTGCCAAAGAGCGCGCAGTCTGTGCGTAATATCAGATCATCTTTACCAGCGTGTCCTTATCCACGTCCTTAAACTGGCCTCTACGACCCACATTGAAACCTGCTGCATCGTTTTTATTTATAGTTATTATATGAAGAGTTCATTTGCAAAAACAGACAAACATCACTGTGGAAAAACGGAGTAAACTGCTTTTGTTGCTGTCGGGTACAAACGTCCTATCTCCATTTAACATCATTAAAACTCTCTACTTCACGTGAGCTTGATTTGCTGAAAATATTAAAAAGTAAATGAAGAGTTTATTTGCAAAAGCAGTTAACTCCATTTTTTCTAAATGGCGTTTGTCTTTTTTTGCAAATGAACTCTTCATATTTATCTTATATTCTGTTTTTTATTTGCCTCATTATATCTCTGAAACTAACATCTCTCTATCAGGATGAATTTCATTTTGCGTTTACCACATGCTCTTCTGAACTTTCCGTGGCGCAGGGAGAGCGCACGCTAAATCCTCATTTAAATCCTGCTGTTTGCGCCTGTTACAGATTGCGCGTGTAATCTTTGTAGATCACCCGCAAACGCTAAAATGACAGCGCACGCTATTTTTTTTGCGAGGCAAAGACATTAGACTCGCAATTTGAATTCTTTGTAAATCAGGCCCTTTGTGTATCCAATGGGTAGTGTATAGGGCTGTATAAATAAATTTGATTTGATTTGATTTGATTTGATTTGAAACGAGAGCGGAAGTAAACCGGAGGCAGCATGGAGACCCGGCGTGACATTTGGACGGAGTTCTCGTAGTAGAACCGACAGACCGTACAGCCCACGTGTGCTCAGACAATTCCTCATCCACACATGACGTCGTCGCCTTTTCTTGTTGGTGAATTCTTCACAAAGAAGAGCGCAAATCACCATGGCAGTGCGTTTTTTTGTTTATAGCATACTTGTGGCTGCAGTTACCACCAGTCGTGGCAGTCAGAAGTCTCATTTCTTCATCTTACCTCTAGTCCCTTGAAGGACACCAACAGATCACATCACTCTTCTCTGATTCTCTCCTCCATCCTGAGCTGAACAAGGAGACTGCAGAGCAAAAATGGAAAAGATGGGTCAACAAGCACCATAACTCCAAACACGTGATACCTGCTGAGAGTGAAAAAGAGAAACACAAATGGTTGACATGTCACGCGTTTACATACAGAGCCCACATCAGGCAGGCTAGAGGGACACCAGGCCAGCCCTAGCTACGGGATTTCTTTCACAGGAATGTTTTGAGCCTGACCCTGGTTCCACAGGGAGTGGTCTGATAACTGGAGCTTCATCTTTCCACACTTTCCACCCTCCAGGAACCACAAGCAAACCTGCAGTCTGCCAGCAAAGTGCCCCGCTGGGGAAAATGGAACTGAGATCTCTAAGATCCAACGAAGGCTGGTCACAAAGAGCTTTATGTGTGGGGAGGAAAGTTTTCATTTCTGTCCTGGATTTAACAATGAGCCAACTAAGAGAGGGGAAAAATGATCTCTTGTATCAAGTGCAGGTGTGCATGGGAGGAGGA
Organism: Atherinomorus stipes; assembly: GCA_023101725.1. Classification (NCBI taxonomy): domain Eukaryota; kingdom Metazoa; phylum Chordata; class Actinopteri; order Atheriniformes; family Atherinidae; genus Atherinomorus; species Atherinomorus stipes. The sequence goes on from JALJCO010013273.1 coordinate 238,206, forward strand.
CCCAACAGCAGAAGCAGGCAGGAGGATGAAGGAGTGAAGAACTTATGAGAACGTGCTGCTACAGCAGGACCACAAACCAAACCAAACCAGATCAGGACATGTTCATGCTGACCCCGACAATTTGGATACTTTCCTCATGCCATCCATCAAAAGTAAGTTTAGTGATGCAGAACTTATTTTAAAGATGATGATGATGATGATGATGATGCATCTCTCCACACAGCAGAGACATGGACAGGGTTCGGTTTCTGGGGGGAACAGAAGAACCTCCATCCTGCAGAGCGGATCTGTCAGCTGCAGAGCAAGAAAATGATGAAGACTGTTGGTTTTCATTGGGGATTTTCTTGGGGAATTCAACTACAAACCACACACACTTGAGAAGCAGATGGATCAGTTCGCCCCTACTGTATTTCTCACACACCTACAAATGAGCACATCAGAGGTAAAGGTACTAAAAAACAGATGTTTGATATGAAATGAAACTTTCAGACAAATTAGGGTAAAAATGTTGTATATCATCATCTAAAATAAATATATGGTGATATGATATTTGGTCCATATCGCCCAGCCCTACAGGGTGGACCTGCAGCTCAGACTGTTTAATTTCACCAACATCCCGAGCTTCTCCAGACATGTGGATGGTGTTTGGCTCCAGCTTGGAACTGGTGGTGGTTTTCTGCCACATGGTGTCCCTGTGGTGCAGCAGACAGGACCAGCAGCTGGACCGTGTTTCATCAGCAAACACTAGCTGTCCATCACACAGAACACGTGGGGTTAACTGGGCTGTATGAGCTCACCTTCAGGCTGTGACACAGGAAAAAAGTTTGCCTTGTTTTTGACTCTGGGGTACGGTATGAGTGCAGGATCTAGTTTCCCAGCCTGGTAGGAAACAGGTGCTCTCACCATTTGTTCTTTTGTCCCGTTCCACTTCTCCCAGACCGAAAGTGGAGCCAGCACCTGTTCATGTTCCTCACTGGAAGAAACCAAGACTGGCAAATTTTAAGTGGGCTGCATTTCTCTTCAAAACATCACAAATAACATGTGAATTCCATGAAAAGAGAAGGTATGAACTGGGCTTTTCGACATCATCCATTTGCCTGAGTTTGTCTTCAGGGACAGTGAGGACAGGGTGGAAGCTGGGTGTTCCTGACCACAACTGTCCAGGACTGTCCAGCAGCTCTGATGTCATGCATGATGCGAGTCTGCAGGGACGAGGGGAGAGTGATGGGCTGAAACCAGATCCCTGCGCTGCTGCTCAGACTGCAGGGTGAAGGTTAATGCGGAGCCACCTGCTGCATGCAAGCTGCACATCTGACACCGTCCAAACAGGACAGGGATAAAAGCAAACAGCAAGCTGAAGGTGAAGAAACGTGTGCGTCCTGACGCTCACGCCCGTGTGAGTGCATGAGGGAGGCTGACAGTTACAGTGACTTAATACCTCTTGATATTTCATGGCTGGGGGAATGTGGCGGCACTCCCTGCTTTATGGAGCTGGCCCGGATTATTGAGCTGGATGGAGTCCCGCCCAGAGGAGCAGCTGAATGATGTCATGCCGTGCACACACACATTTGTCCGTGCAGTTAAGCTGAGGATACTACAGAGAGGTGTGTTGGGTAGTTTGGAGGGTGAGCGGAGGAGAGGTGGGAGGGGCTTTCTCATTGGGGTGGGGAGCAGATGTGTGTGTGAAGGGCCAGATGAGAGGTCGGGGTGGGTGTATTTCAGAGTGCTCTCGCTTTGCCAGTAAGCTGATCTTGCAGAGGTGTGCGCCCATGATGTGCATGCTTGTTTTTGCACGCGTGTTCTGTCTGCACACATTCATTTCTGGCCTTCCTGCACTGTAAAAATGGTAACTTTAAATCAAATTTTTTAAAATTGCGACAACTTGTGACATCTCATTTTTAAAAATTTTTCTCAAACTAAATTTATGATGTAGTTTAAACCATCAATTTTAATTCACTGGAAATCTGTTTTATACATTAAAATAAAGAAAGACACTGCTTTGATACAAATTAAAAATACAATTCATAACAAATAAACCATTTTTGTTTTTGTTGTTGTTTTTTACTTTGTTACAACTTAATTTTCTATCTTGGAATAAACTAAACAAATTGCTGTAATTCTGTAACATTCTTTTTAAAAATTTTTCTCAAGTTAAATTTTTGATTTAGAAAAAAATCTTACTCAATACATTATATTACAAGCTTGGGTGGTACTTCATGAGTCTGTGACTGAACAACAACGTAAAGGATATTTATGTCATGTAGGTTTTAAGCCACGCATAGTAGAAGGACTACAAACGGGTGGTAGTTTATGTCTTTGAACTGTCCTTCACTCATGGTGCAACTTGAACATCCAAACTGAACAGAATTTCTAGACAACTTCTTCTGAATGTGAACATAACAAAGGCAGTAAAGCACATATCAAATGTATAGACTAATCCCACGAGCGTTTTGTGTGTGTCGCCATCTTGCGTCGCCGCTGAGTCCTAATGACCTCGTATCTGCAAACATGAAAGCAGCGTGAATATCTGGATTTACAACGTTGAACAGTCGTCTAAGGTCATGATAACCTGTAGGTATGTTATCCAGAGATCTCTAAGTGTTCTGACATCTTTTTTTTTTGCATCGGAGCATTAATTTAAACTATTATTCATCTCTGGAAACTGGCTTTAGTGACAAGCCACACTGGAATAACACGAACATCTCATGATTACTTATCAAAGTTTAAAAAACTAAACTCTTCCAAAGGTGGTTCCTTTTCTATTTTCTCCCATATTTGGCTTTTGGTTTTGTTTCAGGACTGTACAGACCACGTAGCTTCACATGTCCTGCAGATGAAACTAAAGGCTGCAGGACACCGTCTTCCTGATCCGTTTGTGTTTCTGACTGAACTGGTTTTATTTTCTGGTCCCAACGTTGCCCTGATCAGAGCAAATAACCTGATATTTCACAATATCTCCCAGATTAGTCATTAACTCTCAGCAACACCACAGCTGTCTCTGTTAGCATTAGCTAGCATGAACCACAGCTGTCTCTGTTAGCATTAGCTAGCATGAGAACGTTATGCGGTGCGTCATTTTCGGGAGCATAGATACGTGAAATAAAGTGTCAGATTAATGAGTGTTCACCATAATTTACCGTGTTTTTTTGTTGGGGATTGCCCCCCAGGCAACGGCGGACATCTAGTTGTGGCATTTGGCCGAATTGGTCTATAGAATAACAATCATAAAGGTTAAATTCCTGCTGAATTTGTTTTTCCCATGAGCCTTTGTGGTCCGGATATGTTGAGTTTTGAAAATAGCTTCGCCCCCTTTGATGTTCATGCACTCTAAAGCTGAAACAACTTAATAAATTTACTTTGAGTGAAAGTAAAAACTTATTTCAGACTAAACAGTGTGATTTTTAAGTTGACTTAACTCAAAAACACAGGATTTAATCACCAAACCAAAATAATTAAGTTCGATCAAAGTAAATAAGTTCATATCAACTACAGCCCAGATACTCTTTTTACAGTGTGTTAATGGATAGAATCATTCCTCCCTCCTCCTGCTGCTCGGAGAGCAGCGTGTTAGCATGCGAGGCCCTCGCCTCCTTATGAGAACCTAAATATGGAAACAGTGATTGGAAATTGTTTAGACAACCTGAAATGGTTTATCCTGGGGCTGCGTACAAGTCAGATCAAAGCAGAGGAAACATGAATCAGAGAGAGTTTTTGTATGGAAACCAAACCTTTGCCTTTCTTCCTTTTGACACACACCATACACGCACACAGAAGAATGTAAAGGAAAACAAAGAAAAAGAGGAAAGACATGAGAGGAAAGGCTGCCTCTCAATACTCGTGCACCAACTGCTCTGTTTGATCATACTGAATCTGACACTGCCTCTTCACTCCCACTAGGAAATTGTCGTGCATTAATAAAGAGCATCATCAGCCAGTATCACTTCTGAAACCTGGAGCAAACTCCAGAGATGAAACTCTTCCGAGATATCTCTTCTTCCTCCCTACATGCTGCGTCCCAGATCGCCTACTTCCATACGCAATACTCAAAATCCCAAACTGAGTAACTAACCATGCTCTGTACTCAGTACGTGATTTTAAAGTTCGCAGTGCTGTCCCAGATCTCATACTCGTAATTTTTTTTAGATTAATTATTCATTTCTTTAGTTTCTGGACGGAGGGCGCACCCTCCGTTTCTCAGGGGAAGATTTTCTTGGAGTCAAAGAACAAGAAAAAAAACGGGGGGATCTGGGTATATGATACTGTAGACTCCAGAATCTCGAAACAATCTCATCTGTTCCTGCGTCTGGATGATTCTGAGGAAATTTTTAAAAACTTTTAAGAAGTTATTATTTATGAAGGATTTTGGTTTATTTGATTGTGATTAATTGGGTTTATTATATTTATTTTATTTTTTTTTATATTTTTTTTTAATATTTTATATTATTTTATATTATTTATTATTATCTATTTTTAATTATTTTCTGTTTTTAATTATTATAAATAATATATATATATATATTTATTTCTTCTTGTTATTAGAATTACTATTGTCAATTTCGCCTCTTCTTTAGTTGGAGGGCAAGAATCATTTTGAGGACGACTGTAGATGCAGGCGTCTGAACTTTGAAAGCTCTGATTCAGATAATCTCCCAACATTTGTCACAATAATTCATCTCATGACTAACATGTTTATTCTTTCGACCCACCTGTGAGCCTCCTGCCTTTTCTCCTCCACCTCCTCCTGCACCTCCTCCTCCACCTGCATCTCTACTATCCTTCACCTGACAATAATATATTCAGGCATGACATGAACAGTCGGACAATTTGGGGAGCAACAATCATAAATTTCTATATACAGAGGGTTAAATATGTTGTTTCACAATTATCATGAGTTTGGAAGTATAAAGTCCTGTTTGTACTTTATATTTTTCCCTTACATTATATTGATCAGCAGTGGGTCGGCTCCATATAATGTGAAAATAAAGATTTCTTTTAAATATGAGGAGGACTGGCTTTATTCTAACATGAAATAAATAGCAAGGGATGTAGGTTACAACAGTATTCTTGTTAGCTAGCTTAACATGATGCATCGGTCAGTGTTAACTAGTCATTATTTAGCTAACATTACCTGCATGGACCAGCTTCTCCTTCCACGGTTTGTTGGAGGAAAAAGCCTGTGTGAAGTTCTTTGCTGGCTCTGACTGATGCGCTGAACTTTCCTGTTACACACCGTTCAGCAGCTCTGCTCTCCCGTCCGTGATCCACATCTACCGGCGCTAGCAAGCGTGCGCTCATGGTGCGTTTAAAGACTGCTCAGAAAAATCATTTTGGACGGTAAAAAAGTGCAGGGGACCAAAACGGCCTTTTGAAAAAGTGCAGGGGACATGTCCCCTGTGTCCCCTCCTAAAACTACGTCCATGGTTAAAGCTGACATTTTTCCGCTCGCGATGAGTGCCAAGTGTATCTATCTGCGGCTTGCAACCCAGTGGGCGTGTCATATAGTGGGCGTGTTGCATAGTGGGCGTGTCATATAGTGGGCGTGTCGCATAGTGGGCGTGTCATATAGTGGGCGTATCATATAATGGGCATGTCGCATAGTGGGCGTGTGGCATAGTGGGCGTGTCCTATAATGGGCGTGTGGCATAGTGGGTGGGTCTGGTTAGGTTTAGGGGAAGGGTCAGGGGTAGGGCTAGATTTTACCGTGCTCTCATTGGCCTGGTGGGTGTGTCGTTGAGTAATGTCACTCTACGACACGCCCACTCTACGACACGCCCCTGTCTTGCGAGCCGCAGATAGACCCTTCTCATGAGTGCGGCGAGTGTCTTCTTCTTCTTCTCTTGAGCTTTATGGCAGTTTGTTATCATTCAGGGAGTCAGGGAGCATCACTGTCACCTACTGGACCGAATTCAGGACGAGAGAGTGCGGTGAGTGTCCATAGTCACCTACTCAAAATCTTGACGGGTTTGAGTACGTCATCCAGGTACTTTTGCATACTCAGTTTTCGCATACTATGCAAACACTGCACAAACTCAAATCTTAGCAAGTATATTTTTTCTCATTTCTAGTCAAAATATTTCATCACACTCAAAATAAGACAAAATTGCTTAAAGAGAAACATTTCAGAGAGATATAGGATCTTGTTTTAAGGCAATACATCAAGAAACTAATCAAGAAAATTTGCTTGTTCTATTAGCAGATGTTTTTTGCTTATTACAAGCAAAAAAAACTTTGTTTTTTACTTATTTTAAGACTGGCCAAGAGTTTTTTTTGCTTGTAATAAGCAAAAAAAAAAAAAATCTGCCAATAGAACAAGCTAAATTTTCTTGATAAGATTTCTTGAAATAAAACGCATTGCCTTAAAACAAGATCTTATATCTCACTGAAATTTTTCTTTTTAAGTAATTTTGTCTTTTTTTGAGTGTGATGAGATATTTTGACTAGAAATGAGAAAAATGTACTTGGATTTGAGTTTTTTGCAGTGTACTGTTTTTCATTTTGATGCAGTATACTTGAAACTTTAAATATTGAGTATGGAAGTAGGTGATTTGGGACAAAGCACTAGTCTTAATTTCCCCTCCTCTCAGAAAGAGCGGCAGCTCTCCTGGGGAGCAGCATCCATCACGGGCTCGCCTCAGCGTTCACCGATTCTCCGTGTAAAGAGCACCACTATCCTCCAGACATCTCTACACTCCCGCGTGATGGAGCAGGAGAAATATTGCACCAGATAGATCATGAACTGCCAAAGGAAGAGCTCTTCACGTGGCTTTATTAGGCCAAGCGTAGACAAATGACATGAAATATTTCTTATCTGGCTGCTATAACTGAACATCGTGGACTGTCCTCCCTGAGTGTGCCACCCTCCACATTTCAAACTTTCTAAGTTTACAAGCCAGTCATTGTCATTCATTCTGTGCCCGCATGAAGGGGACAGGAGGAGTTGAGTCACTGGTTTCAGGGATGCAAAGCTGTGCTGACATCACCTCCACAAACAGAGCAGTCCCGTAAACACAGTGGGGATGACCTCGAACGCATCACTCTCAGCTGACAAGAGGTGCGAGGTGATGTCAGCATGTGATGAAATCACAGTGTGGGCACATCATCCAGCAGGTGATGTCAGCACAGGGAACCGTTTCCACCCGACCGTTTCCTGAAAGCGAGCTGGAGTCTGACGGTTTGTGCTGTGGATATTTTACTTATTCATTCAAACTAGACGTAAGTACATACGTAATTATTTTTTATGACTAAGGCTGGCAAAGAGAGTGCTGAGAACAGGAATATTTACCTTCGATCACTTTGGGCCCGATTTACGAAAGGTTTGCGCTTGTTAAAACAGGCGCTATCTTCATTACACACGCAATAATCCGCCAGAGCCTGATTTACAAAGCAGGGCAAAAGGAGGTTTGCGCCTGTCAAGGGGCAAAATAGCGCCGCTGTCCATTTTGCGCATCTGCTGCAGATGAATATGCAAAACTGGGCGTTTCTGCCAGAAAGCGCAAAATATTGGGAGGAGACTATGCAAAACCTCAGTTTAACACGCGCAATGTGATCTATCAACTGTTCAAAGGAAAGCGGGGGCAAAAGATTGCGTGTAATTTAGCACGTCTGAAAAGCAGGTATAACTGGCAGCTTTACGCACTGATGGCTGAAAGAATGCTGCACACAGGACTGCAGACATCGGGTCAGAATCATTTTTCATGATGTGTTCAGGCGACACGTCAAGTTTTCATTATTTAATTAAATAACAATCAACATCACTGTTAAACACGGGTTATTCTAGACATGAACCAGAACATCTGCAGCTGCAGCATCATGGTAGTTAAAGCTGACATTAATTATGTCTTTTTATTTTCTTTTACTTTTTGCCAATGGCATATTTTTAAATCAAAATCATCTCCTGCTCCTCCACACCGCAGCGACTGCTGCTGCTCTGAGGTTGCTTTCCTGCGTGAAGTTGGCCCCCCACCCCACAAAAACTCAGTGAAAATAACCAGTAACGTCGCACAAACTAATGATACTATTTTTTTTACTGAGTTTTGCATGGGGGTGGGGGGGCAATTACGCAGGTCCCGCGCCTGGCATTGTGCCAAAGAGCGCGCAGTCTGTGCGTAATATCAGATCACCTTCAACAGCGTGTCCTTATCCGTGTCCTTAAACTGGCCTCTTCTTACGATCCACAGGGAAACCTGCTGCATTATTTTTATTTATAGTTATTATGAAGAGTTCATTTGCAAAAACAGACAAACGCCACTGTGGAAAAACGGAGTTAACTGCTTTTGTTGCTGTCGGGTACAAACGTCCTATCTCCATTTTACATCATTAAAACCCTCTACTTCATGTGAGCTTGATTTTCTGAAAATATTCAAAAAGTAAATGAAGAGTTTATTTTGCAAAAGCAGTTAACTCCGTTTTTTCTAAATGGCGTTTGTCTTTTTTTGCAAATGAACTCTTCATATTTATCTTATATTCTGTTTTTTATTTGCCTCATTATGTCTCTGAAACTAACATCTCTCTATCAGGATGAATTTCATTTTGCGTTTACCACATGCTCTTCTGAACTTTCCGTGGCGCAGTCGGAGCGCACGCTAAATCCTCATTTAAATCCTGCTGTTTGCGCCTGTTACAGATTGCGCGTGTAATCTTTGTAGATCCCCCGCAAACGCTAAAATGACAGCGCACGCTATTTTTTTTGCGAGGCAAAGACATTAGACTCGCAATTTGGAGTCTTTGTAAATCAGGCCCTTTGAGTTTAGTTTCATTACTCTCTGAATCTTTCCTTTAACACAACCACAGCCCTGCTGTCAGTAAGTTCAGGATAATTGTGGAAAAATCAAGCGACAACCTCTGGCGAGAAAACTGAAGCCACGCGGAAGAGCTGAAAAGCAGTGGTGAACCGTGAGCTCCACAGCTGGGCCTTCACCTCAGCCATCAGCGCCAAAAACCCCCACAGATAAACTCCCAGCAACAAGACTCCTACTCCACATTACCAGCAGAAAACTGAATATCATTTAGGATACACAGATGATCCAGCAAACAGCTCTGCAAAGCCAAAATCTGTAAATATGAAACACGCTCACCCAGAAAACCATTTCTGAGAGTAAGGATCAACCAACTATCGGCTCAGCCAATATTATCGGCCGTTATTTAGCATTTTGCCGATAGTTGGTATCGGCCTTCAAAATATCACACGCTGGTCTGCGCTGGCAGCCCACAGATAAATATGATCCAACTTGCTGTTTCACTCACGGTCTGGCTTCATTCCTTTTCTCTACTGAGTAAAGCCCCATTCATGCCCTACGGAAAATACGGATACGGACGGTTTCATCCGTTTCCGGAGGTATGAAGCAAGCTTAAGGCTCCTCCCATAACAGCATCTGATTGGTTAAAATAAACCGTTATCTGCTGTTACTTCCACCGTTTGAACCAATCATATGGTGCTATGGGTGCGGCATACTCACCCGCTACCTGTGTGGAGGAAACAGCGTGACAAGTTAACAGAGGGAAGCTGCAGCGTCCTGCTGACGTAAAGGTGAAGAAAGCGGATCTGACAGCAGCTGTTCTAAACAGCAGAGTCCTGCAACCACCAGGTTTTAGAAAAGTCTAGACACCAGCAGTTGTGAAAGCATGCTAGTTAGCGATTAGCTTCTATTTGGTTTCACCACGAGACCGCTTGTTTATTAAGACGACACTGAAAGTCTTGTAAAAGGTGTGTGTGTGCCGTGTGTACTGCCGACTCTGTTAATGTGCAAGTTTGCCCGCTTGTACATTTTAATTAATCAGACGACAAAACAGACATGACTGATGATGCAGTCTGACTTTATTACAGCGCAGATGTTTGGGACAAAACTTCCTCCGTCTGCTTTACATTTAACATGCAGCTCATTGCTCATGAGAGCACGTATGTTAGAGCAATGATAATAAATAATAATAGTAATAATAATAATAAATAATAATAGTAATAATAATAACAACAATAACTCACTTCCATGATGATGAAGTAGTTTCCATTAATTCATTTTTCTGCAGTTTTCTCATGTTACGACTGTTTTTGAGCTCATCATTTCAGATGCATCTCTAGTGAAGCTAAACATACTTGGAACAAGTCAAGAATAAATGACAAAATCCTACTTTTAAGCAGATCAGATCTGAACATCTGATGAAAATCTATCCTTGTAGGACGTCATCGGGGTATTAAAAGCATCTATCAGCGCTTTCTTTAAGGGTTCCTGTTAGAACCGCACACCAACACCTACAGGATGTTTTACGAATGGGCAGGACATTTTCCAAGAGATCTGACTTATCAGGAGGTGGTGACTGATCTCTGATCCAGAACTAACCTCCTCTGGAGCAGGTTAGGTGTACATCAGTTACCATGGTGATTTACACTGATAAGAAGTGAAGCAGCATGGCAGGATGGAAAACCCAGAGTTACCCTGAAGTCACCTCAATAAGAGAAACTTATTTTTCTCTATAAAATCTCATACATGGCGTTGGTCAGGCTGGTGTACCAGGCTAAGAAAACCTAGCTCAGTAGTCCAGGTCCTGCTGTTACCACAGTTCTATGATAAAAAAGAAGTGTGTGTAAAAACTAAATGAGAAGTTGTAGAGCGGCAGAGTGAAATAAAACATGTCATGATCCCAAGCATTAGAAAATTTCACTTTTTTAACAACAGTTTTTTAATTTTTTCTGTCAATGAATATCGGCTCCGAATATCGGTTATCCGCCTCCATGATCACTAATAATCGGTATCGGCCACGAAAAAATCATATCAGTCGATCCCTATCTGAGAGTATTATGATTCAGTGAAGCTGACGCTGCTGACAGCATCAGCGCCATGAACAGGCTCTGAAACCACCAAGTTCAAGTTCGATTTAGTCATATAGCACAATTTTCTACATCCGTGGATGCCCAAAGTGCTGCACAGACGCACACAAGGTGCAAAAAACAGACACGTCTTAAAAGGACAAATAAAAACAAATATTAAAAATCTAAAGACATAAAAACAATAAACACAATGAGAACATCAGGACCAGTACAGATGTCTACTACACGACTAAGAAGGGAAGGCCTGTGCATAGAGGTGCGTCTTGGGCATAGTTTTAAAAGTGGAGATGGATTCTGTTGATCTCAGGGCTAAAGGAAGTGCAGTCCACAAACGGGGAGCAAAAACAGAAAATGCTCTTCCACCCTTGGAAATGCACCTGGATCTGGATCCTCCAAGAGAAACATAGTGGAGGACCGCAGAGATCTGGAGGCGTGTAGTTCGTAAGAAGGTCAGACAGGTATGGTGGAGACAGACCTTTGAAGGCTTTAAAAACCAGCAATAAAACTTTAAACTGCACTCTGAAATTGATGGGGAGCCAGTGAAGGCCAGCAAGAATGGGGGTAACATGCTCATGCCGTCTGGTACCCGTTAGCATACGGGCCGCAGCATTTTGGGCTACCTGAAGCCGCTGAAGGAACGCTTTACTGAGTCCCTGATAAAGCGAGTTCCAGTAATCCAGCCGAGACATGATCAACAGATGGGTGACTTTTTCCAGATCACGTTTGGGAATGGAACGTTTGGCTTTGGCTAGAACTCTCAGGTGAAAAAAGACATTTTTAACAACTGCATTTATATGTTTATCAAATTTCACAGAGTTTTACTAAATACATATAAAGGTTTGTGTGTATAAAAACGTGAGCTATCTCATTGCTCACGCAAAAAAATGGACAAACCGATCCATTAACAGCGTGCTAAAAGTTCAAACGTGCTAAATACAGTAGCGCCTCTCATCAGTTTTGCACTTCTGTTGTTATGAATATGCAATATGGAGCGTTAACACGAAGTTGTGCGTGTGATGGAGGAGAAAATGTAAATATATTAATTTAGTACTTGCAAAGTGATTTATCAGCTGTGACACGCCTTGCTGTAGTCGTGCATCTATTTTAGTACGTCTGAAAAGCAGGTGCAAACTGCAGCTTCGCACACAAAAGGCTTCAGCTTCTGAGAGGGACAATCCTTGGCACACACACACCTGATTCAAAACCATTTCTCATGAGCAGTGAGGGCGGCGTATTTAGCTGTCATTGATTAATTCAATAAAAATCAGTACAGCAAACCACTGTTTACCGCGGATGTAAAATATTCTGGATAAAAGAAAAGTTTGCAGCTGCTGCAGCTTAATGAGAACTAAAGCTGCATTAATTGTATCTTTTTATTTTCCCTTTTTGCCAACGTCACATTTTAACTTGGATTTTGGTGGGTGGACAGGATCACAGTCATCTGAAGCCTCTGAAGCCGTTGGCAGTTTACCAAAGTTCGCACATACTGCGTAATAGAAACCATGTCGGAGCTGCAGACACGTTCATCTGTTCAGCAACTCCTGATCCATGTCCTCATAAACTGGAAACTTCTGAGACTCTGCACGGATGCATGTTGGATTATTTACATTTTAGTATTTATCATACTTATTTTAAATTTTATTTTCATCTTCCTCCTCCACTAATATCTCCCTTTGTGGATCGTATTTCCTTTTGTGCTGTCGTCTCTCGCAATTCGCCACATGCAAACCCCTCATTTATATCAGTGTGTTTCCAACACATTTGCGTCCGCTGTCATTTGTGCGATCATTTTTTGTAAATAGGGATGTTATGATATGAAAATTTAATATCACGATTATTGTGACCAAAATGATCACGGTTATCACTTTTATCACGGTATTATAGAAATTCTCCCCAGCATCTTTAAAAATATCTGAAATGTGTCAAAATGTCTTCTTTGTCCTTTTTAAAGGGGGAAAAATCTCAAGAGAACTGTCCATGTGGGCGCCTTCGTAGCATTCTGCCATGTTTTCATAAATTAAACATTGCAAACTGGGACTGCTGCTGCTTTTCCAGCCAATCAGCAGCATCACTGGGAGTTTTTCAAAGTGCAGAAATCAGTCACGGTTTTAACGATAATCAAAATTTGAAACGGTATCGCTAATCTTTGGGAATTTTATCACGGTTAACCATTTTACCGGCAATCGTTACATCCCTGTTTGTAAATCACCTGCAAACTGTGGTTCAGTCCCGCGCACAAAATTCTAGATTGCGTTGGCAAATTACGACACGCAAATTTGGATCGTAATGAATCCTGCCCATACTGTATAACAGCAAATTAAAGTCTTAGTTTATGTTTACATGTTGTACAACACCTCTTACCGTCTACACATTAAGGGACGGACAGAGGGAAAATAAAAACCTTTAGAAAAATCCAAACCTTGCAGGATCGGCTCCACATTTAACGAGAGGCAGTTATCGCTGGATGTTTTACCAGCAACCTCCACAATAAAGACCAATGAGCCAAAAGTTTCCTGGACCAGAACATGAATCCATGTGAAAAACAGCTGGTTTTCAAACACAAAACTACCTTATAGATGAAAACCAGATCCATCTGCATGTCTTTCTGTGTGAAGTGGACGATGTCCACTTAATTACAGTTGATCTTTGACTCGATAAACTGTAATTTATCAGAAGTTTTTTCTCTGTGACATCATTTTCAAAGCGATTCTGTCCAGTTCTGGACCTGCTGCGTCTTGATGATCTTCAGGACCGAGATAGAGCGCTCAGCAGAGGAGGTGGACACGGGGATTCATTTATCTTCCACTCTAATTCTGGAGTTGGTTATCTGTTTTATATTATTTGATGCTTTTCAGCAAAAGTCGTCTTAAAAGGAGTTTTGGCAGCGAGCCACAACGTCACTCTCATTCAGCTCATTCAACTCTTTTTACTGCTCTGCTCAGATGAAGGTGACGTTGTTAGGACTTCAGGAAGGCCTAGAGATGAAGGTTTTTTGTCCCGCCCGCACAAAAGCACACCATGATTGGTCAGTTTGTCCATCACTCTCCAACCAGATTACATAGGTTTGCCTGCACCAGGATTCATGAAGACCTGACCGGGTCTAACAGAGATGGACCACTTTTGGATAACGTCCTGACAGTTGCTCAACCCTTGTAACGCAGACCAGAGAAAAGTATAAAACATACTGATTATGAAATAATTAAATAGATAAAATTTTATATCTATACTAATATATATATATATATATAGATAGATATAGATTTAGATATAGATATATACTATATAAAGTAAAACTATTTTAAATGTGAGATTTTTTTCTCTTTTAATTTTTTAAGGCCTTCTCTGAAGACACAGAAGGCCCTGATGGTTCCCCACTGCTGAAAAGTTAGCTCCTTGTGTGCTCTCAGGAAGGCCTTACCCCAGCTTTACACCTGGTCCATTAACGCTCTGCGCAGCGCAACGGCTTTGCTGCAACCTGCACGGCGTGAGCATTTACACCATGCACTGTGCGCCCGCAAGTGCACCAGCTGTTGTTAGATCTGTGACATCATGGAATCACAGGAGGATTCCATGATCACCTGTGATTCTCATCCAAATGGTTAATTTTGTCCACAAGTTTGTCCACGTGGTTTCTTTTTCACTGAAATCTTGTGGACACGGAGACGCTGTCATGTTCAGTTAGTTCAGCTGTTTAAAAGCTGCACAGTGGCTTTTGTTTAGGAAGTTACCGGATGTTTTACACTGAATCTGTGTCTGATTTCCGGTCTGGTCCGATCTGAACTACTGAAATTGACGCGGTGTCGTGCGCGGAGCGTCAAAAATAGAGCTGGCGCGTATCTTTAGCGCAGCGGCGCGGCATGGCGGAGCGACCACGGACCACTCACGCGCTGCAGCGTGATCAATATATTTTTCAAATCATTGACTACATGGGTGTGATCCGGTGCGCATGGCGCGCCGGTGGGCATGGCGCGCCCCTGCGCTGCGCTCACGTCACGGACCAGGTGTATAGCCGGGGTTAGCCTGTAGCAGAGCAGCAGACCGGTGGTTTCTAGCCCACGAACAGCATGTTTTACCTTTAGCTCGACGATTAGGGGGCTAATATTCATTCGCTTCCGATAGTTTCAAGTTAGCTTGGTGAGCATTTAGCCCAGAGTACGTTGGCTGGTAGGTATTTGCCCTGAGGCTGTGCTTTGCCCATTTTTGTATTTTCCAGTAGTGATACGGAGCAAAAATGGCGACGATGGGAATGCCGAACTGGCTTCCCTTTTAGCTCTTCAGAAACCAGTGGGTGGCGTAGCAGAAGATTTGTCCCTCTTCTAGACAGTCTATGCCAGGGTTACGCAATTCAGTCCTACGAGGGCCGTAAACCAGCAGGTTTTCCATGTTTCCCTGATCCAACAGAAGGTAACGAGTCATTGTGCAGAGCTTGATTGGCTACTGGATCTATTCAGTTTGAATCAGGTGTGTTGGAGCAAGGAGGGATGGAAAACCTGCTGGATTGCGACCCACGTAGGACCAAATTGAGTAACCCTGGTCTATGCACCCACCCTTTCCTCCCCCTTTTACTTTCTTCCCAACTTCTCCCTGCCTTCCCCTTTTGCATTTTAGTCAAGGTACACAAGGAGGGCCCAGGTGAGATTCAATCCCCAGACTCCCGGGTGAGAGTCAAGCACGCCTACCAGTCAGCCAAACGGACATCCCTGTGGCCAACTGATCTATGGCTAAACCACGCCCCCAAACGCAATGAGCTAATCACAGTGCACACAGCTAACCCAATGCACTCGGACATTCTCTGCTTGAACGTCCACTGAAGTTAGTTTGTTCTTGTTTGTTTTTATGTGTCTTGGGGTTTTTTTCGTTTAAAATGGTCAAACGGTGTGCATGGGGTACATGCGACTCCGACACTCGTATCCTGAGGCTGGGTGACCGTGTAGTTTTTCCTCTTTCCCAAGCAACATCTCAAACGAGAAAAGTGTCTGCTTTGGAAAAAGTTATGCGAGTTCACGACACCACGGAAGCCTTGATGTTCAGCGCCTACTCTGCCGATAATACAAGCGTAGAAGAAGAAATTCACTGTTTACATTGTGCCAGGAGCGAACGAGCAGCGGACGAACACAAGAAGGGTTGGATATTAATTTAAAACAAAGAAAGAAAGAAAAAGAACGCGCGATCTTGTCTGCCGCGACTTCCGTCGTGTCCTGAACTCTCATGAACACACTTCGCAGCAGCTACATGTTCTAATGTTTAGGCTATACAAATCTAGTAAATGATGGTTTCCAGTAAATTCTGGACGCTACCCACTCAGGACACTTGGATTACATTGGACGAGCAGTATGGAGGAATATTGACAAGTTTTTGTGGACTTTTATGGACCTTTTTGGATCGGGCGCCGGTGAACTCCATTATATGAAAGTTGGGGGAAAACAAAAACCCCCCTGGATCTCCAGCTGCATTTGAGATATTAAAAAAGTGCTCCAGAGTCTTGCTCAGCATGAGGATGAGGAGGAAATGAAGGACCATCATTCTGTGGGTGTACTATCCCTTTAACTAGAGTGAGGGGGAATAATTCAGTGCTTACACTCACCCTCCTCTTCAGCATTTGTGCTGGCTGTAATTCAAAATGAAAGAACCAGCATCAATTTATCCAACTTATTGCCAACCCAGTGAGTGGTTCAGATGTTTGCGGTTCCTGCCAAAGCGAGGCTGAACCTCCTGGACCTCAGACCGTGCCACGCGTGGCTTTAACAACACCTCTGTGGACGGGTCATTTCATGGTCACTTGAACATACAAACCATGCAGGATTTAGCACCTAATTGTATCGCTCTCTGTGCTGCTCAGGTGAAGCACGAGAAGCTTTTCATGTGGGGGAGAATTTCTCCTTTGTCTCCTCCCGCCCGGCAGCTCCATGTCTGAGCCTCGCACAGGGCAGGTGTGCTGCCCATTCCTCCCCAACACACACACGAGCTGCCCAGACTCAAGTTGCACTGAAATGGGAGACTGGTAAAAGATCCATCAGCAGGGAAATCATGAGGTAATGACACACTTAACTTCCTGGTGTGTGTTTGTGTGAGTGTGCACCCCCTCCCCTCCATCCACTCGCCAACTTTTGCTCCCTGGTGAAGAGGCTGATTAAATATTTAAAGTATGGAGTACTTTCTCTTGGCATCAGGTGTAAGTCACTCCTGTAATCTCGGCTTGCCTGCTGCATGCTGCAGTAATTACAGAGGAGTTAACAGACAGAGGCGGGGGGGGGGGGGGGGGGGTCTCTGACAGGCCGGGATCTGCTGTTTATGTGTGCTTAAGGCTGCAGGTCTTCCCACTTTACCTGCTCAGAGCTCTTTTTCCATCTAGTCTTGTGAGGAAGATGTTGCTCTCAGGTTGTCACCTAAATAAATACCCAGAATGTTGGGCCTGAAATGTCTTCATGGAAAATATGAACATATTTGAGTCTGATGGGCTAATTCCCGGCCCAGGTGATGTTTTCCATCATGTAGGAACACGTCGGTAGAAAATAGTTAGGTGATGTTTACGTCACCCAGGAACTGATGCAGGACTCTCGCTGCTCAACAGTCCTGGACCTTCCTTGCTGGATTTTTGGTCTTATAATGCTCCAAATTGTTTCTTTTGGCAAAGGTATGGACTGCAGGTAGACCAGTTCAGCAGCCGGACTCTGGACTGCAGGTAGACCAGTTCAGCAACAGGACTCTGGACTGCAGGTAGACCAGTTAAGCAGCCGGACTCTGGACTGCAGGTAGACCAGTTCAGCAGCCGGACTCTGGACTGCAGGCAGACCAGTTCAGCAGCCGGACTCTGGACTGCAGGCAGACCAGTTCAGCAACAGGACTCTGGACTGCAGGCAGACCAGTTCAGCAGCAGGACTCTGGACTGCAGGTAGACCAGTTCAGCAACAGGACTCTGGACTGCAGGTAGACCAGTTCAGCAGCCGGACTCTGGACTGCAGGTAGACCAGTTCAGCAACAGGACTCTGGACTGCAGGTAGACCAGTTCAGCAGCCGGACTCTGGACTGCAGGTAGACCAGTTCAGCAACAGGACTCTGGACTGCAGGTAGACCAGTTCAGCAGCCGGACTCTGGACTGCAGGTAGACCAGTTCAGCAGCCAGACTCTGGACTGCAGGCAGACCAGTTCAGCAGCCGGACTCTGGACTGCAGGCAGACCAGTTCAGCAACAGGACTCTGGACTGCAGGTAGACCAGTTCAGCAGCCGGACTCTGGACTGCAGGCAGACCAGTTCAGCAGCCAGACTCTGGACTGCAGACAGACCAGTTCAGCAGCCGGTCTCTGGACTGCAGGCAGACCAGTTCAGCAGCCGGACTCTGGACTGCAGGCAGACCAGTTCAGCAGCCGGACTCTGGACTGCAGACAGACCAGTTCAGCAACAGGACTCTGGACTGCAGACAGACCAGTTCAGCAGCCGGACTCTGGACTGCAGACAGACCAGTTCAGCAACAGGACTCTGGGCTGCAGGTAGACCAGTTCAGCAGCCAGACTCTGGACTGCAGACAGACCAGTTCAGCAACAGGACTCTGGACTGCAGGCAGACCAGTTCAGCAGCAGGACTCTGGACTGCAGGCAGACCAGTTCAGCAACAGGACTCTGGACTGCAGGTAGACCAGTTCAGCAGCCGGACTCTGGACTGCAGGCAGACCAGTTCAGCAGCCGGACTCTGGACTGCAGACAGACCAGTTCAGGACTCTGGACTGCAGACAGACCAGTTCAGCAGCCGGTCTCTGGACTGCAGGCAGACCAGTTCAGCAGCCGGACTCTGGACTGCAGGCAGCCCAGTTCAGCAGCCGGACTCTGGACTGCAGGTAGACCAGTTCAGCAGCCGGACTCTGGACTGCAGGTAGACCAGTTAAGCAGCCGGACTCTGGACTGCAGGTAGACCAGTTCAGCAACAGGACTCTGGACTACAGACAGACCAGTTCAGCAGCCGGACTCTGGACTGCTGGCAGGCCAGTTCAGCAGCCAGACTCTGGACTGCAGGCAGACCAGTTCAGCAGTTGGACTCTGGACTGCAGACAGACCAGTTCAGCAACAGGACTCTGGACTGCAGGTAGACCAGTTCAGCAGCCGGACTCTGGACTGCAGGCAGACCAGTTCAGCAGCCAGACTCTGGACTGCAGACAGACCAGTTCAGCAGCCGGACTCTGGACTGCAGACAGATTAGTTCAGCAACAGGACTCTGGACTGCAGACAGACCAGTTCAGCAGCTGGACTCTGGACTGCAGGCAGACCAGTTCAGCAGCCGGACTCTGGACTGCAGGCAGACCAGTTCAGCAGCCGACCTCTGGACTGCAGACAGACCAGTTCAGCAGCCGGACTCTAGACTGCAGACAGACCAGTTCAGCAGCCGGACTCTGGACTGCAGGCAGACCAGTTCAGCAGCCGGACTCTGGACTGCAGGCAGACCAGTTCAGCAGCCGGTCTCTGGACTGCAGACAGACCAGTTCAGCAGCCGGACTCTGGACTGCAGACAGACCAGTTCAGCAACAGGACTCTGGACTACAGACAGACCAGTTCAGCAGCCGGACTCTGGACTGCTGGAGGCCAGTTCAGCAGCCAGACTCTGGACTGAGGAGACAGTACAGAGTAGGACTCGGAGGACAGCAGACAGAAGAGCAACAAGAGGACTGGGACGAGGAAGAAAGTCAGGGCGGACGGAGGGGAGGACAAGTGGAGGCAAGGAGGAAAAAAGAGTAGGGGATGGATAAAAGGAGAGAGCGACTGCAGACAGACCAGTTCAGCAGCCGGACTCTGGACTGCAGACAGACCAGTTCAGAAAACACTGTGAGGAATTATTCAAACTAAATAATGAAGACAAAAACGGTCCCACACCTCCCCTAAAGAGGCAAAAATCCACTCCAATTTATAAAATATGGATTAGTGAGCGGAGATAACAAAGTAGAGCTGAGAAGATGGATGGAGCACCAGCTAATGCTAATGCTAATGCTAACGTTTAGGCTAACGCTAACAGAAGCCCTGAAGCATCTGCAAACTTCATCTAGAAAGAAACATCTTACACTCTTAAAAGAAAGGATTTTAAAGAAAAAAAGAGAGAAAATCAGCTGTTGATGCAGAAAATGTCTGTTATGTTTGGAAGTTCTTTTAAAAGAGAAGTTTAAATAAATAAAAGTTTAAATAAATAAATCAAAAAGTTTAAATAAATAAATTATTCATTGAAATTTTGTGCTTTAATGGCCTGTCTAAACAAATAAAATACAGGTTTTTACAGATTATTTAAATTGAGCCTTTTTATTTTCAATGTGATCTATTCCTGCAACATTTTATCTCTTTTTAAATAGGTTTTGTGTTTATAACCTAATTCTGATTTGTTCTTGTATGAGTCTGATTTTATTCCATGAATTATACGTGTGATATAAATGTGTTTGTGACCATCTCAGAATATATTTTTATATGATGTTATTCATGTTTATCACACCACATTTTACAGGTTCAGTCTGTTAAAGGCAGCTGGATTTGCTTTAGTTATTAAAAAAAATAAACCTAAAATGAGATCATTACATAAATACAGTGTTAAATATGAACCTGGACCAGATTGGACTGAAAACTTGGGAAATCATGAAAAAGGTCGAGAATTCCTCGTCTAAAACAAGAAAAAGTCCCAGAGTGAAAGGCTGCAGCGTGGTGAATAACACTTCTACAAAACTTCTAGCCTTCTGCTGTGAAACCTCGCGGACAGGCTCCTTTAATCTGTGAAAACAATATACCTCCAAGCATGCATCTGAGCCCTGAGAGCCTTAAAAAAAAGAACAATAGATGGCAGTGTTAGGCACCTCCAAACATGTGAGCCTAAGCTGCGCTGAACAGACGATTCAGCAGCTGGGAGAAAGTCACAGTGGGCGTCTGGTTGAACATCAAAGCATGCACTCACAAAGATACAGAGAAGAGGATATATGCTAAATGTCTGTTTTGTACAAGGAGTGAATTGTGACTTTAATCCATTTAGGTGCGTACTTCCTCCAAAAAAGGGATCTCTTGAATGTGAGATGAGTAATAAAGCAAAAGAAGCCGCAGCCATGCTTTACATTAATCCCACACACTCTCATTTTTGTCACTAATCTGACAGATTTACACCCTTTTATTACCTGAATGTGCCGCCCTCCACATATTTCACCTCACAGAGAATCCTGTTTGAGAAGGTTTAAGTTGTAGGAGCGTTTCTTCATGCTTTCTGAGACCACGTTATCTCATACAGCAGCTGAATAGACTCAGCAGAAAAAGGTGAAGCGGCCTCGGAGAGCAGAGGCTGTTTAACTTTTAGGTCATGGCAGCTGTTAAAGTGCAGTCCCAAACAAACTTTCATGGATATGGTTATTATCCCATCAGGAGCTGAAATGCAGGCCCCATAATTACAGCGTCCTTCAGAGGAGCTAATGCTGGGAGCGCAGGAAGGATGACGGTAATAACCTGCAACTGCGTGAGCTGCTGTAGCGAGGAGGAGCAGGATGAAGGTACTGACAGGCTGTGGTTTCTCCTGTTGTGTCCACAAACCTTCACGACATAAATGATCCTGTTTCCATGACAGTGCCGGCCGTCCCTCTGATCGTCTTCTGCAGAAGGTTTTACTCAGCCATGTATATGAGTTTTTGGCTGGTGATGTCACAGTCCCTCCCGCTTCCACAGCAGGGACAGTGCAACGTTGTATCATGGAGGTCCTTGTCATGCAGAGCTGTGCAGGCCTCACTGCAAAAAATCTAATCTTACCAAGTAGATTTTTCTCATTTCTAGACAAAATCATACTCAAAATAAGACAAAATTACCTAAAGAGAAACATTTCAGTGAGATATAGGAAATTGTTTTAAGGCAATATATCTTATTTCAAGAAATCTTATCAAAAAGATTTTGCTTGTTCTAGCACACATAAACAAGATTTTTTTTTTGGCTTATTACAAGCAAATAAATCTTGGTCACTCATAAAATAAGTGAAAAAAGATTTTGTTTTATGCTTGTAGTAAGCAAAGAAAATTTTCCAGCAAAATTTTCTTGATAAGATTTTTGAAATAAGATGCATTGTCTTAAAACAAGTTCTTATATCTCACTGAAATGTTTCTCTTTAGGTGATTTTTTTTCTTATTTTGAGTCTGATGAGATGTTTTGACTACAATTTAGAAAAATATACTTGGTAAGATTTGAGTTTTTGCAGTCCTTCTGCACTTCAAACTGTAGTGGTCTTAATACAACTTAAAATACAGTGAAATTGAGAAGAATCAGACTAATCAAGTGAAATTATCCATCCATGAAGAAAGATGATCACACTTGGTAAGATTTCTTGAAATAAGAAAAAACATGGAGACTCTAGACAGGGAGAAATATCTATAAACAAGTTATAAAAAAACTCATTTCAAGTCCCTCATTTAGTGGAAAATCCCTTAAAACTTGTCTGTATGTTTCTTCTGAGTGTTTCTTTCTCATTTTAAAGTAAAAAAAAATCTTAAAACAAGATGATTTTTTCCAAATCTGTTAAAAAACCTTTCTTGTAAGCAGCATTTGTGAAGGAGCAGCACATCACCCACCAACCTCCAACCCGCATGGACCTGAATGAAGTTTGGTGAAGGTTCTTTTACCAAGGCTCAGATTGCTTTGGATGACCTGGGGCTTGAACTCGTGATGTTCTGAGTAGGAGACAACCTGCTCCACCACCCAGCTGCTGTTTCAGACTGTTAGATGTTCACCTCTGACATCACCTCTGGAAATCCTGCTTAGTTAACTCACTGGCTGCCAATCACGTGTTTCCACGTTAATTAAGGGTTTTAATCGGGGGAGCTATTTTAATCTTTGGCGGAGCTTGTCAGAGAGAACCAAGGGCTCATGATCATTTTTTCGGTAGTTTTCATCTAATTCAGCAGATGGCGGTGTCAGACAAGCTTAAAAAAAAAACCTAACAGGAAGTGATGCGCTTTCATGATGCTTCCTGTGTTACCCTGCTACCGGCTGTTAGCCCAAGAAGTATACTGGATTCTGCTGCTGGGGGGAGAGAACATGGCGATCGGTTGTAATCGAAGCAGCTTAGGAGGTGGATGAAGGAGGAAAGTTTGTGGAACAAGTGATCGGTGACAGACAGACATGATCGATCGAAGACACGATGGAAATACAGCAGCGAAGTGCGGCATCTGAAAGTGAAAGTAAGTCTACAGCACGCGGTTGTTTCCCGCAGGGGGGGGGGGGGGGGGGACGCGCACCCAAACTGCAGTAGAGGGAGGAGGGAGAGAGGGAGGGAGGAGTAGAGAGACGTTTCTGCTTTATGTTTCTGCCGAATATTATGCTGTGAAACAAACTTGTTGTGGCTTATTCAGCTAGTAAATAATTATTTTGCCACCAAAACTCTTTTCTCAGTGTTGTATTTGTTGTTTCATAGAAGTAAACAGCTGTTCAGATGATGAAGGTGTTACTAAAGTAAAAAATATTGGCATCAAAGACACTTTTCCACTTGAAGCGGACCTCAGCATTCAAAACTCATTTTCTCTGCTTTTTGGTCAGAAAGGCATTTTCGCTGCAACAAAGCCATGTTCTACTGCAGATTACTAAAGAATGGAAAAAGCTAGAAACAAATGTTTTTTTTTCTGATAAAAGAAGAGAGTCTAAGCTTTCCTTTGGTACATTCAGTGTTTGTATTGGCATAGTACACAATATTCTGTGGACCTCCCAAAATCAGTGAAAATGCTTAAAAATCCTGGCAATATGGAGCTCTGCTTGGAAAAGGTCTGGCAGTCAATGAGTTAAAATGAGAAGCAGCAACACTAAGGGCCTGATTTACAAAGACTCCAAATTGCGAGTCTAATGTCTTTGCCTCGCAAAAAAAATAGCGTGCGCTGTCATTTCAGCGTTTGCGGGTGATCTACAAAGATTACACGCGCAATCTGTAACAGGCGCAAACAGCAGGATTTAAATGAGGATTTAGCGTGCGCTCTCCCTGCGCCACGGAAAGTTCAGAAGAGCATGTGGTAAACGCAAAATGAAATTCATCCTGATAGAGAGATGTTAGTTTCAGAGATATAATGAGGCAAATAAAAAACAGAATATAAGATAAATATGAAGAGTTCATTTGCAAAAAAAGACAAACGCCATTTAGAAAAAAACGGAGTTAACTGCTTTTGCAAATAAACTCTTCATTTACTTTTTGAATATTTTCAGAAAATCAAGCTCACATGAAGTAGAGGGTTTTAATGATGTAAAATGGAGATAGGAGGTTTGTACCCGACAGCAACAAAAGCAGTTAACTCCGTTTTTCCACAGTGGCGTTTGTCTGTTTTTGCAAATGAACTCCTCATAATAACTATAAATAAAAATAATGCAGCAGGTTTCCCTGTGGATCGTAAGAAGAGGCCAGTTTAAGGACATGGATAAGGACACGCTGTTGAAGATGATCTGATATTACGCACAGACTGCGCGCTCTTTGGCACAATGCCAGGCCCTGGACCTGCGTAATTGCCCCTCACCCCACGCAAAACTCAGTAAAAAAATAGTATCATTAGTTTGTGCGTTACTGGTTATTTTCACTGAGTTTTTTGTGGGGTGGGGGCCAACTTCACGCAGGAAAGCAACCTCAGAGCAGCAGCAGTTGCTGGGGTGTGGAGGAGCAGGAGATGATTTTAATTTAAAAATATGCCATTGGCAAAAAGTAAAAAGAAAATAAAAAGACATAAATAATGTCAGCTTTAACTACCATGATGCTGCAGCTGCAGATGTTCTGGTTCATGTCTAGAATAACCGTGTTTAACAGTGATGTTGATTGTTATTTAATTAAATAATGAAAACTTGACGTGTCGCCTGAACACATCATGAGAATGATTCTGACCCGATGTCTGCAGTTCTGTGTGCAGCATTCTTTCAGCCATCAGTGCGTAAAGCTGCCAGTTATACCTGCTTTTCAGACGTGCTAAATTACACGCAAATTTTTGCCCCCGCTTTCCTTTGAACAGTTGATAGATCACATTGCGCGTGTTAAACTGAGGTTTTGCATAGTCTCCTCCCAATATTTTGCGCCTTCTGGCAGAAACGCCCAGTTTGCATATTCAACTGCAGCAGATGCGCAAAATGGACAGCGGCGCTATTTTGCCCCTTGACAGGCGCAAACCTCCTTTTGCCCTGCTTTGTAAATCAGCTCTGGTGGATTATTGCGTGCGTAATGAAGATAGCGCCTGTTTTAACAAGCGCAAACCTTTCGTAAATCGGGCCCTAAAAATCAGCATCACCAGACTAGTTTGAAGTGTTCATCACTGAAATTTAGAACACATTTCAGAAACTTGAAATGAGGTTTTCAGCTTGTTTTAAGCAAGTTTCCACTTGTCTAGCATCTAGATATTTTTTCTTATTACAATAAACTTGTGTGTCTGAACTGGTACAGGAGGTCTGAAAACAAGTTTTTACTGCTAAAATTAGGAGCGAAAGACACAAAGTGATCGGAAACAGTGTCATAGTGAGATCATTTACCTTAATATGCAAATGAAAGATCCAATTTTAAGATTCACTTACTAAGTAAGAAATAAGACATTTTCTCTTAAAACTAGATTAATAATCTGACATATTCTGGTCTGGTCATGTATAATACTCTCAGATTGAGATAAAAGCAGGGTGGATGATGTTTTCCAGAAGCACTTTTAACTATAATGCTACTTTACACCCTGATTGCAGCCAATTAATTAAATGTTCTGACACAAAGAATAAAAAAATTAATCACCTGTGGAGCGGACAGGACTTTGAAAAACCTCATCCAATAAAATTAATTTCATTGGATGGGGTTTCGAACGGCCCGTGCTGATTGAATGATTATTATGTCAATCAAACTCGACTGCCGTTTGTCGTGCACCCACCTTCCCCGCGCGCTCGCAACTCGCCGTGAGCGTCTCACAGTGCAGACGAACCGAGACCAACATGGCTGCTCGCTGCTCTCATCTATGCCGCTGTTTGCTCTTAAAGAAAGAAATGGATGTGTATGAAGTCATGGAGGTGTTGGTGTTTGCAGTGAGGATGTTTTAAACCACAGAAGAAGTTGGAGGTGAGATAATTATCACTTTTAGAAACATGGTTCCTGTGCTGTTTACTGGGAAGCTAACAAGCTAGCCACTCGGCTGTTCTCGGTGATGTTCGCCGACCACCATTCGCGCACGTGTTCCTGTACCCTGGTTTCGGGGGGTGTATATCTTTTTTAAATGTAGCTTGTTTGAGCTGTTTATCCAAGATCCCCTACCCTGCCTGTAAGACAGTTTTTGCTGAATATTCTAAGACTTGGTTAGATAGACTGTTTTTGCAGTGTGAAACGTGCAGTCATGCACGGAAACACCTGACAGCTGATTCCTGTTGGCTCGCCTGCTGAAGGTTTTATTCTGCAGATTGATAAACTGATTTTGAAAGAATGAATCTGCTGAGCGGAGACGGTTCAGTGATGTGGGTGTCTGACCCGGCTCCTTCCAGCGGGAACGACGACGCAGCCTTCCTTCATTGTTTTAGTTTCACCTCTCTATCTCCGCGGCCTCAGATGCACTCAGAGCTGCGCTTCTGCTTGTGCTCGGAGAAGAAAATCTCCCTGGTTGTAGAGAGTGGGCGGAGGTGAGTGCTCATGAAACGGCTGTGTGAGAAACGCTGGTTTTCCCGCCAGTCTCCGGGGGATTCCCCTCTCATCTCTGCTGTAAACCAGCATCACCGCGCTGCTGATGGACGGCTCTGTTTGGCAGGTGCTCATATATTTGGCGCCTACTGTTGCCCACAGCGATGAGGCTGTCAGGGCAGGATGCCTTCCAAGAGTGCAGGGGAACATTATATTTCATATTATCTCAGAACAATAGGTCATTTCCTGCTCTCTGCAGGCCACAGAGGCAGATCATGAGCTGCCAAGCTCCAGGAAGAGAGCGCAGAGTGCAGGAGAGCTTGGCGTCTAAAGGGGAGTGTTCAAAGTTGATTAGATGTCAGGTTACTGGTTCCAGAGTAGCTGAAAGCTAAACCATCCTGCCAAAGTAAGGAGAACAGTCTGTCACTGTTACTGAGAGCTTACACTTTCATGGTTTCCAGAGGAAGAATCCAAATGAGATGGTTGATCCTCGGAAAAAAACAAACATGTAAAAATTTCTGACCAAACACTGAACCAAAACAGATGTGCTAGCTAAGCCTCCACTACAGACGAATCCAGCCAAACGTTGCAGGAAGACCATCCGCCATTGATTAGACCATTGATCCTTAACCATTGGGCCGCGGCCCAAGCTCCGGCCTCCAGTGCCACCTTGAGGGCCGTGAAAAACCTTTTTTTTTCACATTTGTGTCACGAGGACCGTATATTTCCACTGTTGTTTATGACTGGATGAGTTCCAATGTAGCCTCCCCCCACCTGGTGGCGCTAAGTTGTCAGAGTTCAACAAACAAGCAGAAGACACTCAGCTAGCCGCTAGCCTGTAGCTAACGTTGTCAAGAATTATTCAATTTTAAAAAATTATTAATGGAGACAGAAATGGTCCCATAATGACCCTAAAGAGGCAAAAATCCACTCCAATTTATTGAATACAGATTAGTGAGTGGAGATAACAAAGCAGAGCTGAGAAGATGGATGGAGCACCAGCTAATGCTAACGCAGATGCCACACACAACATATTTCCTGGTGGGTCTGTGTGGGTGTGTGAGTGGGTGTGAGTGTCTGTGTGAGTGCGCATGTGTGAGTGTGTGTGTGCATGTATAAATGGGTATGTATGTGTACGTGTGAGTGGGGGTGGGGGTCTGGATGGCGGGAGGGTGTGGTATGGTCCCTGGTCACAAGGTGCCTGGCTGGGGCTTCGGACCGATCTTACTCACACTGGGCGGCTGCTTGGAGGGATGTGGCCCTCCGGGGCGTTGTGTCGGGCCCCTGCCCCTGGGGGAGGGGGGGTTGGCAGCCCCCGGTCTCCTGGGGCCCTGATCCCAGATGTCTGCTGTCCCTGGTCCATGGGTGCCTGTGCCTCACGACCACTTGGTGCCCTGGCTGGGGCCTCCCTTTGACACTATCTGGGTGGGTGTGTGGGGGGTCTCTGCAGTGGACTGGCTGGGGTCTGTGGCCCTGGGTAGCTGCTGGTCTCCTGGGTCCTGGTGCCCCCCGGCCTGCCTCTGATTTTTGTAAGGGGCTTGGTCACATTCACACAATCACTCCTCATTCTTCCATCTAACATCTTGTTCCCACACTTACTAACCTGCATGCTGATGACATCACTGTGATGTCATGTGGTGACATCACCACTAACTACAGTTGTTCCTTCCTCTGTGCGATCAGTGTCTTGTTTTGTGATTATTATGGTCTGTTCCAGCTTGTCTGTCTATCAGAGGTCTTAATGATCGTCAGCTTTGTTTCTGGTGAAGATGTTGCAGGTGGCATTTTGTTTTCTTACAGGTGCAGCAGCTCTCTCTTTTTCTATCAGCTCTCTTTTCTCTCTTTCTTTTTCTCTCTCCTTTCTCTCTCCCCTTTTCTTTTCCCTCTTGTCAGGTCCAGCAATAATACATTATGGAAATTCAATAATATAATAATTACAAAGAAAAAATGAATAAGTAAACAAATATAGCATAATATTTGTACATCCATAAGGCGCCTCTTATGGAGGTGGAGGTGGGACAGGAAAGCTGTGGGCTCATGGAGGGTGTGTGGAGTGTTGGGTTGTTGGCAGGGGGGAACTGAACCTATTAAAGAACATGTTCAGTTCATTAGCTCTGTCCAGACCTCCGTCAGTCTGATCCCCTTTAACTTAAAGCCAGTGATCTTCTTCATTCCCGACCACACATCCCTCACGTTGTTCTGCTGGAGCTGCTCTCCAACTTCTTCCTGTCGTCCTCCTTCACTTCTTAGTCTGTGTTTTCAGTTGTTTTTGTGTGGTCTTCAGTAACTCCCTGTCTCCATCCCTGAAAGCTTTCTTTTTGATGTTCAGCAGCCTTTTCAGGTCTCTGGTGATCCAGGGTTTGTTATTGGGGAAGCACCTCACTGTTCTTGTTGGAACGATGTTGTCCACACAAAAGTTTATGTAATGTGTCACACACTCAGTCATGGTGTTGATGTCATCTTCATGAGGTTCACAGAGGACATTCCAGTCTGTGGCCTCAAAGCACCCTCTCAGAGCATCTTCAGCCTCAGTAGACCAGGTTTTAATCGTCCTCCTAATGACTGGTTGCTGCTGAACGATGGGCTTGTAGGTGGAGGTGAGAAGAACCAGATTATGACCTGATCTTCCTAAAGGAGGCAGGGCAGAGGAGCTGTATGCATTCTTTGTATTTGCATAAAATGAGTCCAACATCTTATTTTCTCTGGTGGAGCTGTAACAGGCGGTTCTTTACTGATACCGGCGACTGCAGGAAGAGGGGAAAGAAAGAGACACCATCGCCATCAGGTAGTGGTAGTGCCAGCGGGCAGTCACTCCACTGGGTGGCTGCGCCTCTGGCCGTAGGCCCGCTTCAGTGGGGTCCGCGACCGCCCTCTGACTCCCGAGCCACTCTTCCGTGTCTTTGCCGCCGCCACCGCCACCACTGCCTCGAGCCCCCAGCCGGGGGACTCGCGTCCTCCCCGGCTGCGCCTCCTGGACCCAGTCCTCCGTCTCCTGTGGTCTCCTGTAGCCTCCTGTAGCCTACTCTCTGTCCTCTCCAGCCTCCTCCTATTGTCCGCACACCTGCTTTTATCCTACAGGCATTCAATTAAGCCAGGGGAGGAGTCCTTCTTCCCAGGTGCTGCCAATCAGTTCGTTAAAAGCTCCCACTAGCTTGGGAATAAAAACAAGGCTAAAACCACACAAAAACCATAAAAAGCTTGCTAAAAACCAAGCTAGTGGGCAGAGTCCAGTCCTGACAGCACATGGTTGTTCACCCTGTGACAGAGCAGCTGACAAACTGCTAGAAAGTTGGTAACGTAGCAGAGAGGGAGACGTTGTTTTAGTCTCCAGAGATCGCCATGAATGAGTTTGGATGCTGTGTTTGTAGTTTAGCCACGACGGAGCTGATGACATCACAGGCTGTCTCTGGTGCGGTACCTGGTATTATATAAACCGCTACCAGAATAACACAGGCAAACTCTCTGGGCAAATAATATGGATGGAAAATCACAGCTAACAGTTCAATGTCTTTTGTGCAAATCTTCTCCTTGACAGTGACGTGTCCTGGATGGTAACACTATGTTGTTAACATGGCATGTCCACAGATAGTCTTGTGTTATAAATGATTTCCTCAGGTGTTCTGTGGAGTGGACACGATTGTTATTGATGACAGGCTAGCAGGTTCCTATTGACCCATGCTAGCATTAGCATCGGGGAGCACCGGTAACCAGAATATGAAATGAAACAAGATAAAACTTTCCCAGTGATAAGTAGGACCCTGACTCACTCCAGAATGAGGCCCTATGTCAAAAATCCTGAATTTCTCCTTTAAGCTAAAATTCAGTACTCTGAAAGTACCCAGATGATGCCCCGATAACAGTCAAAAACGCAGTGCAAAATGAAGCACACTACTTGCACTAAACAGACCCCATCTTGCTGACGGCCCTTTAAATGAGAGTATGTAACCATAGACCGCTAATAGAGAGGGACAAACCTTCCTCTACGTCACCCGTTGGTTTTTGAAGAGCTAAAAGTGAAGCCAGGTGGGCGTGTCCCACCGTCGCCATCTTGCCGTGTCACGTGTGTCGTCACTCCTGGAAAATACTAAATTGGGCAAAGGCAAGGCTGCTCTGCGCCGCGGGGCAAATGATTGACAGCTGACGTACTCTGGGCTAAACGCTAACCGAGCTAACTCAAAACTAACAGGAGCTAACAAAAATTTGCCCCCAAAGTGGTGTGATAAAGGTGAGACACGCTTAGACTTGCTATTATCTGACTAAAAACCACCATGTTGCTGCTCTGCTACAGACTGAGAGCTAACAAGGAGCTAACTGTTAGCCACCGGCCGACAGGCCGACATCCAGTCTGCCGCTTGTCAATCAAAAGGACACGCCCCTAATTATGTGTAATTTCAAGATTTAAAAAAATCTATATGGATGAGTTATAAAAAAATTCACCCCCCTCACAGTTGACATGAAGGTAAACTTGACTTTTAAACCTAAAATGATGTTTGAACCAGACTGTAAACATGTTTATTTCTGCTGTGAACATGTTTATTCCTGCTTTAAACATGTTTATTCTGCTGTAAACATGTTTATTTCTGCTGTAAACATGTTTACAACAGATATAAACATGTTTATTCTGCTGTAAACATGTTTATTCCTGCTGTAAACATGTTTATTTCTGCTGTAAACATGTTTATTCCTGCTTTAAACATGTTTATTCTGCTGTAAACATGTTTATATCTGTTATAAACATGTTTCTTTCTGCTGTAAACATGTTTATTGCTGTTGTAAACATGTTTATTTCTGTTGTGAACATGTTTATTCCTGCTGTAAACATGTTTAATCTGCTGTAAACATGTTTATATCTGTTGTAAACTTGTTTATTCCTGTTGTAAACATGTTTATATCTGTTGTAAACATTTTTATTCCTGTTGTAAACATGTTTATTGCTGTTGTATACATGTTTATTTCTGTTGTGAACATGTTTATTCCTGCTGTAAACATGTTTATTTCTGCTGCAAACATGTTAATTTCTGCTGTGAAGTTGGTCTTTTTAACATGGGAGTCTATGGGGATTTGCTCTGTTTTGCAGCCCCTGAAGGGGGGAACTATAAAAATTGACTTCTTCCAGGTAGACTCATAGTTGGCCACCAGAGGTTGCTGCTTAATATGAACACACTTCACACTCAAAGGTACTGTTTGAAGTGCCCAAGTGTGTGGTTTGAGACACAGCCACAGAGCTGACGTTTGTCTCCACCTAGCATCATCATGACCTAGCTACTCTGCCACCTGCTGCAGAAACTGGGCTGATAACTGGTTAAAACTTCCCTTCAGGTACGACCAAAACCAAACCAACAAGCTGCTCCCCACAGCTAGAGTTTGTGTTAGCATTCTGGCGTGCTAAGATGGTGACAATGCCTGTTGAATTTATCATGCTAGCCTCATCACTGTGTGCATGTTAGCATGCTGATGTTAGCAATAAGCAGCCTCACTCTGTCCTCACCCTGGAAGGACTGGAAGATATTACCCCACTGTAGTAACTTTTGGAATCACATTGGTAAATCTCACAGATTTCAACACAGTGTTATTACATGAAAGTGAGCAGGAGGCCAGCGAGGGTCACTGGCTCGCCGTCAGCCGCATCCATCCAAGCATGGAGCCCAGGCGCCAAATGCTCTGGAAATACTTTCACTCTGAGCTCCTTCTCCCCCTCTCACTGCTTTCTTCCAACTTGCGTAACTGCTCTTGTGTTGTATTATTGAAACGTTTGGCTCTGATTAGAGCAGCAGATGAAACGGCTAAATGCTAATGTGTGATTTCCCAGGAGGCCGCAGCTTCATGGGCTGCAGGTGTTTGCAGAGGAGGAGGAGGCTTTTACAGCGCATCAATTCCAATTACAGGCTGCATTGTTTGTGTTTTATGTTACCCATCAGGGCAGGTAAACACTCCGGTTTGCCTCTGAAGGACTTGTGAAAGCCTGCAGATGCCAGTAGGCATGGACCCCTCCTCTTCCTCCATGGAGCCCTCCTCTTCCTCCCTGCCCATGAGGTGTGTGAGCTATTAAAGCCAGCCAGGCATTAAATATGAGAAATATAGGGAGCACCACAACATCCCGCTGGCCCTGTTCTTCCCGGTAACATGGTATTGATTATGGTAATGGCTTAAAGCCCTCCCACATATCAGCTGCAGGTCACAGATCTGTTACCCCCCCCCCCTTCGGTTTGGTGCCTGAACCTTCATTACAGCAACGCTCTGATTTGCATTGATGCTGAAGTATGTTTAAATGACGGCTTCCAGCTGCAAAATGTTCTGAGTTGCCGTCAGGATCATGCATCCGGGCCGAAGGTGAGCATCCAGCTCCGACCGTTCCACTTCACTGCATCCTCCCCCAACTCCGCCCTTCTGGGACGGACTGTTCTTCCCTCTCAGAGCTGTACACCAGAGCCTCCCGGCTCTCCTTCTCCTTTCCTTCATTTAATTTTTTCCTACAGTACATCGCCACAGATTTATCACCTTGCACCGTTTTCCTCCCGAAAGCACTGGAAAAGAGGGGAATTATTCCTGGGTCCTGACATGGGGGGCCCTCGGGGTGGTGTGGGGGTTGTTGTGAAGAAAGAAGGAAAGGAGGGAGGGAGAGTGGATGCTTGAGACGGGCTTGAAAAATGTGAGTCATGTAAACGCTGGCAAGGAGGAAGAGGGGGATGAGGATAATTGATTCTGACGAGCCGCGTCGGATGGCGGTCTTCCCCAAGGGGGAGATGGTGAGTGGATCCCAGCCAGAGCCACTGTCACGAGGGCAGGGACGGGATGGGGAGGGGGCTGAGGTGGAGGTGGGGGGGAAATACCTCTGCATGTCTACGTGTGATCCAGCTCCTCTTCCCACCTCACGCTGGGCAGAAGCCCACCTGCTCTAACCTGCCGATGTCTAGTCGACACCGTCAGACAGAACATGTACGAGCAAATCCACTGATTCTGAACCATGGGGCTGCGGGCCAAGCTCGGCCTCCAGCACCACCTTGAGGGCTGCGAAAAAACTTTTTTTTTCCACATTTGTGTCACCAGGACCGTATATTTCCACTGTTATTTATGACTGGATGAGTTGCAATGTAGCCTCCCCCACCTGGTGGCGCTAATTTGTCAGAGTTCAACAAACAAGCAGAAGAAGACACTCAGCTAGCCGCTAGCCTGTAGCTAACGTTGTAAAGGAGAATTAAAACTAAATAATGAAGGTAAAAATGGTCCCACACCGCCCCTAAAGAGGCAGAAATCCACTCCAACTTTTTAAAAATGGATTAGTGAGTGAAGATAACAAAGCAGAGCTGAGAAGGATGGAGCACCAGCTAACGCGAACGTTAATGCTAATGCTAACAGAAGCCATGAAGCATCTGCAGCTTCATGTAGAAACAAACATCTAACACTCGTTGGAAAGAAAGAATTTTTAAGAAATAAAGAGAGAAAATCAGCTGTTGATGCAGAAAATGTCTGTTATGTTTGGAAGTTCTTTAAAAAAAATTCTAAGAAAAGTTTCAAAAAATAAATTGTCAATGAAATTTTGTGCTTTAATGGCCTGTCTAAAATAAAATCCAGGTTTTTACAGATTATTTAAATCGAGCCTTTTTATTTTCAATGTGATCAGTGTGTTAGTGGGAGGCTGCGTCAGTTCGTGTAGGACGGAGAGATACAGGAATTCATTCCTGCCAGCAACCATCACCCTAAGAACAAGATAACTGCTTTTGTTTTTTAAAAAAAAAAAAAAAAAAAAAAAGGGTTTTCATCTGAATTTCCTGGGGATGAATAAAGTATTTTTCATTCATTCATTTTTCATTTCATTTCATTTCATCTATTACTGCAGCATTTTATCTCTTTTTTAAATCAGTTTCCATCAGTTTTTTCTGTTGTTCCTCTTTTTGTAGTAAAATGTTGTAGATTTTGTGTTTATAGCCTAATTCTGATTTGTTCTTGTGGGAGTCTGATTTTCTTCCATGAATTATACGTGTGATATAAATGTGTTTGTGAGCATCTCAGAATATATTTTTATATGATGTTATTCATGTTTATCAGCCACATTTTACAGGTTCAGTCTGTTAAAGGCAGCTGGATTTGCTTTAGTTATTAAATAAATAAACCAGAAATGATCATTACACTGATACAGAGTTAAATATGAACCTGGACCAGTTTGGACTGAAAACTTGGGAAATCATGAAAAAGGTTGAGAACTGCTGAGCTGATCAACCCTCCAATCAGGGATGGAAGCCCCCCCTTGTCTCTCCATGCCTTGCAGGTGGGAGACCTGGAACAATGGGAGGATGATGGGCCTCTGCTCTTCAATCAGAATCTTTTTTTCTTCTATTTTCAGTTTTATGTAGAAAAGCCTTCTTCCTCTCACCCCCCCCCCCCCCCCACCCCACCCCCCGGCTCCATGGAGCCAGACTAAATAAATTAATTACCGATTCAGATGCCTGCTTACTTACTAACCTTATTTAGGTTTTGTGCTCCAGCATACAGAAACCTCCTTGTTTGAGTGTGTGTGTCAGGAATGTTTGTATTGATGGCTGTTATAACTGTGTGTGTGTGTGCGTGTGTGTGTGTGTGTCCTCCAGCGGACCTGATTCATTTAACCTTCTGTGTAAGAATGCTCGGTAAATGTAGGTTACTGCTCAGGCAGACGTAATTCCCCGAAGGCGAGGAGCAGCATGAGTATCCGGTTGTTTCACCGCATCCCCCGGAGCTGGAAGGCTACAGAAACATGCTCGTCTTCTTCCGCTGCAGTCGGACACACATGTGGAAGCTGCTGATGTCGGGGTGAGGATGTGCGAGGATGTGTCAAAGGCCCATCATGACAACATGAAGCTTCTCTCTGTTTTTGGAGGACCAGAGACTTTAAAGGGATAGTACACCCACAGAATGATGTTCCTTCATCTTCTCCTCATCCTCATGCTGAGCAAGACTCTGGAGCACTTTTTCATATCTCAAATGCAGCCGGAGATCCGGGGGGAGGGGGGTTTCATTTTCCACCAACTTTCATATAATGGAGTTCACCAGCGCCTGAACCAAAAAGGTCCATAAAAGTCCACAAAAACTTGTCAATATTCCTCCAAACTGCTCGTCCAAGTCCAAGTGTCCTGAGTTTACTGGAAACCACATCATTTACTAGATTTTATAGACTAAACAGTAGAACATGTAGCTGCCGGAAACACACCCCTGCAAGTTTATGACACTATCGAAGCCTCGGCAGCCGAGATCGCGCGTTCTCTTTTTCTTTCTTTCTGTCTTTCTTTTAAATCATTATCCAACCCGTCTTGTGTTTGTCCACTGCTCGGTCCCTCTTAGCAGCACAATGTAAACAGCGAATTTCTTCTTCTACGCTTATTCGGCAGAATAATGCAAGCATACGCGGCAGTTTCCATAGTGTCATGAACTCTCGTGGGTGTGCTTTGCAGCAGCTACATGTTCTACTGTTCAGGTTATAAAATCTTCTAAATGATGTGGTTTCCAGTAAATTCTGGACGCTACCCACTCAAGTTTTTGTGGACTTTTATGGACCTTTTTGGTTCAGTTGCTGGTGAACTCCATTATATGAAAGTCGGTGGATAATGACCACCCCCCCCCCCCCGATCTCCGGCTGCATTTGAGATATTAAAAAAGTGCCCCAGAGTCTTGCTCAGCATGAGGATGAGGAGAAGATGAAGGACCATCATTCTGTGGGTGTACTATCCCTTTAAGTTGAATGAGAGTGAAGGACTTGAACAGATGGCAGGGCCCCCCTGGGGCCAACGGCACCCACCCCATGGAACGCTGGGAGCTCTTGACCATCTGGAGCAAAAGGCGGCAGGCAGCTCCCCCAGAGCGGACTCCCCATCATGGAAAAGGTGGTTTCACCTGCAGCAATGTCACCAACGAGCGTCCGTCGGCTCCATGTGAGGATCGTGTGGCGGATTAGGCCAAGCGACCGAGTCACAGACCCCCCCCCCACACACACACACGCCTTACTAAAAGGGTAGCGGTCTCTCCGAGCTGTCCAGGGGTCAAATTAGGCAGGAGCCTTTTCAGGCGTGGGTCACAGCT
The DNA here is from genome assembly GCA_023101725.1 of Atherinomorus stipes. Classification (NCBI taxonomy): domain Eukaryota; kingdom Metazoa; phylum Chordata; class Actinopteri; order Atheriniformes; family Atherinidae; genus Atherinomorus; species Atherinomorus stipes. Next base: position 274,666 of record JALJCO010013273.1, read on the forward strand.
GAAACATCCTGATATGACATCCGTATGAGCTGTACATGTATGCAGCTGACACATTCACAAACATCATAACATGGAAATATAGGCTTTCAGTCATTTAGTGAGAGCAAACAAAAAGCAACAGAGCAGAATTACATCAAGTCAGAGATTTTCTGCTGAATCAGCAGCTTCAGGAGCAACGCATCACTGCAACAAAACAGCTGAGTCAGAATTAATCAGCTTAAATAAGAACACACAGTTGAATAAAGCAGCAGTTTTCTCTGCTGCTCTGACCAGAGCCAAGCTGGTGGCCTAAACAAGAAACAAATCTGAAAAAACATCATTGATAAACATTTTGTATACAGTATAATATATACAGTCATAAGGCACTCATGGACTGAAGGAACCTTCTGGAGTTCCTAGAACCTTTTCAGGAACCAGGCTGTTTTTTGGTGCATTTGGACACATAGGAACCAGGGACCTCGTACCTCAGTTCCTAGAACCTTTTTAGCTCCTACTCAGAGGCAGGGTCTTTTCGGGGTTCCATAGGAACTGAAATACGTAGATGTCTGGTGATTGGTAGAACTGGTAAGCCTTGCGTGATCTCCTCTTCTTCCACCCCGCCATATTTAAAAAGTCTCATAGCAGTTTACCGAGATCGCAATAACAACAAGAACTGTTACAATAGGAGTGTACCAATTCATTATTAAATCCATCACAATCACTGCGTTTACATGCAGCCAATAACTCTTTCATAACCCTTTCATAACCGGAATATTAGCAATAACCCGGTTGCGCACGGCCATGTAAACACTGGCAAAAACCCGAATATGCTCATTTTTCGGGTTTTTAAAACCCTAATATTACCCCTGGGTTACTCCTTTTCTAACCGGAATATTTGGTCATGTAAACGCTTATTGGAATATCTCCATTGAAAGGAATATTTAATTGTGTTCTGCGCATGCTCTATCTGCAAGTATTCTTGGTCTTTTGATTAAACTACAGGGAGTATTTTGTACCAGCGATCAGACAGTGCTTTGCACAGCTTGCTACTTTATACGTCATCATGGCAACACGCATCCCGAGAGGAGCTGGTGTGCAAACAGTTACATCGCGGGGCTCCATCACTCGTCTGGCAAAGTTTGGTGAAGGCGTGACAGGAAAATTCACTGACTCCAGCCGGAGTCAGTTAACTTCATCATTGCAACCATTCCCACCAGTCCTGACGGCAGAACTTTATCTGTCTTGGGGACTCTGCTGGAAACGGGAAGCGTGGATGTGCACAGCTCCGGCTCCGAGCACCAATCTCTCCTTCTGTGACCCGCTACTGCTGGTGGGTCAGTACCAGCACTCCGCATTGCAGTCAAGCCAGCCGCCTCTCGCGTATCCGCGGTAAAGCCAACTGGCGTTATTTTGGCTGTAACTCTCAAACTTGGCTGGCTTTACCGCTGTGGCCCCGGATGGTTCATATGCTGCGTTCCATTTCAACTCGGAAGTTGGAAATTCCCAGTTCAGAGTAAGAAGTTTCAACTGGAACGCCCCCCTGAAGTCGGATTTCCCACTCGGAAAGTCGGACAACTCTCGCAGCTCCGAGTTCAGATTTAAAGATGTGTTAGCAGTGTTAGCAGTTTTTGAAGCTCCTGTAATGTTACATTTATTTACACTTCTTACTTGTACTTTGTTGCATAAATCAGTGGTACACGTAGTATTGGTTTATACAGATGTAGGGGGAAGCTGCTGTAGTGTGATTCACATTTTTCATGTTGTATATGTGAACTACAACGCCAGCTGTGCCAACAATGGCTAATAACAAGAGCCTTAGCAAACACGTTGTTTTGCTAGGTTGCTAACTGGTTTTCCGACCAGTGAGCTGGAATGCAAGTTGGTCGGGTGTGACGTCACCCTCCAGTTCCCACTTCCCAGTTCCGATGAAAATGGAACGCAGCAATAATCCACCATCATCATGACGTTTTCCGTGCGTCGCGGTTTGGGTCGGGATATTGCAATTGATTTCAGTAATCATGTATACAGGAGTAACTCTGTCTGCTCACGCATGTAAACGGGTTATTCCTGATCTTTCAGAAACCGGAATATTGACCTTAACCCGAATTTTGATGGCATGTAAACGTGGTCAATGGTACACCAAATCCAAATCCAGAATTATTCTGAAATGTCCAAAAACAATAGTTTTATACTAATTTATGACCCAAGTACAGCTGCAAAGTGTGGCAGTAGAACCTGCGGCTGCCGTCCACTAAAGTGTCCGGGCGCATTTCAACGAAAGGTAAACCAGACATTATTAGGGCAGCTTTCCAACGGGGGGCTGTTCCGTTACGTGATACGAATGAGCGTGATGATGGAAAGCTGGTAAGCTAGCTTTATAATAGCTTTGAATAAAAGATATGAGAAACCTCAGTTTTGTATCAGATGATCTGGGGCATAAATTTGTCTCTGTCACAGATAATTGTGTCAAACATGGTCCCTATTAAGGTCCTCCCTCATGTGCCAATGCAGACTGATGGGGAAGGTAGTTCTGATAACTAAACTCCAGACGGGGAGTTCTAGGAACTGATCCTAGAACCTCTCTGTCTGAATGCACCTATTCAGATATACAGTTGTCCTCAAAATTATCTAGAGAGTGCAGAATTATTAGGCAAATGAGTATTTTGACCACATCATCCTCTTTATGCATGTTGTCTTACTCCAAGCTGTATAGGCCGAAAGCCTACTACCAATTAAGCATGATCTACTTAATTAAGCATTGATCTACCAATTAATCAGCTGATCTGCATCTCTGTAATGGGAAGGGGTGTGGTCTAATGACATCAACACCCTATATCAGGTTTATTAGGCAAACAGAATTATTAGACAACTTCCTTTCTTTTGGAAAAATGGGTCATAGAGGGACTTGACAGGCTCCGAAAAGTCAAAAATAGTGAGATATCTTGCAGAGGGATGCAGCACTCTTAAAATTGCCAAGCTTCTGAAGCGTGATCATTGAACAATCAAGCGTTTCATTCAAAATAATCAACAGGGTCACAAGAAACGCGGAAAAACCAAGGCGCAAAATAACTGCCCATGAACTGAGAAAAGTCAAGCGTGCAGCTGCCAAGATGCCACTTGCCAGCAGTTTTGCCACATTTCAGAGCTTCAACATCACTGGAGTGCCCAAAAGCACAAAGTGTGCAATACTCAGAGACATGGCCAAGGTAAGAAAGGCTGAAAAACCACCACCACTGAACAAGACACACAAGCTGAAACGTCAAGACTGGGCCAAGAAATATCTCAGACTGATGTTTCTAAGCTTTTATGGACTGATGAAATGAGAGTGAGTCTTGATGGGCCAGATGGATGGGCCCGTGGATGGATCGGTAAAGGCCAGAGAGCTCCAGTCCCACTCAGACGCCAGCAAGGTGGAGGTGGGGTACTGGTATGGGCCAGATGGATGGGCCCGTGGCTGGATCGGTAAAGGCCAGAGAGCTCCAGTCCCACTCAGACGCCAGCAAGGTGGAGGTGGGGTACTGGTATGGGCCAGATGGATGGGCCTGTGGCTGATTGGTAAAGGGCAGAGAGCTCCAGTCCCACTCAGACGCCAGCAAGGTGGAGGTGGGGTACTGGTATGGGCCAGATGGATGGGCCCGTGGCTGGATCGGTAAAGGCCAGAGAGCTCCAGTCCCACTCAGACGCCAGCAAGGTGGAGGTGGGGTACTGGTATGGGCCAGATGGATGGGCCTGTGGCTGATTGGTAAAGGGCAGAGAGCTCCAGTCCCACTCAGACGCCAGCAAGGTGGAGGTGGGGTACTGGTATGGGCCAGATGGATGGGCCCGTGGCTGGATCGATAAAGGCCAGAGAGCTCCAGTCCCACTGAGACGCCAGCAAGGTGGAGGTGGGGTACTGGTATGGGCTGCTATCATCAAAGATGAGCTTGTGGGACCTTTTCGGGTTGAGGATGGAGTCAAGCTCAACTCCCAGTCCTACTGCCAGTTTCTGGAAGACACCTTCTTCAAGCAGTGGTACAAGAGGAAGGCCGCATCCTTCAAGAAAAACCTGATTTTCATGCAGGACAATGCTCCATCACACGCATCCAAGTACTCCACAGTGTGGCTGCAAGAAAGGGTCTAAAAGAAGAAAAACTAATGACATGGCCTCCTTGTTCACCTGATCTGAACCCCATAGAGAACCTGTGGTCCCTCATCAAATGTGAGATTTACAAGGAGGGAAAACAGTCCACCTCTCTGAACAGTGTCTGGGAGGCTGTGGTTGCTGCTGCACGCAATGTTGATGGTGAACAGATCAAAACACTGACAGGATCCATGGATGGCAGCTTTTCAGTGTCCTTGCAAAGAAAGGTGGCTATATTGGTCACTGATTTGTTTTCGTTTTGTTTTTTAATGTCAGAAATGTATATTTGTGAATGTTGAGCTGTTATATTGTTTTCCCTGGTGAAAATAAATCATTGAAATGGGGATATATTTGTTTATTGTTAAGTTGCCTAATAATTCTGTTTGCCTAATAAACCTGATATAAGGTGTTGATGTCATCAGACCACACCCCTTATCATTACAGAGATGCAGATCAGCTGATATAGGGGAGCTGATAGGGGAGTGGGTGGCCTAGTAGGTAGCATTGTGGGCTTTGGCGCGGAGAACCCGGGTTCGAGTCCCTGACACGACTCCTAGGTTAAACACTGTGGACCCCTGAGCAAGGTCCCTAACCCAACTGCTCCCCGGGCGCCTTAACCGGTGCCTTAACCTGAAGCAGCAGCACTGACAGGGAGGCTGGTCAGATCCGAGCCTGACTCAGACCGAGACAGACGAAACATGACCTGTTTGGTGAACAGCAAACCCAGCACACATGAGCCGCACGAGGACGCAGGCAATGCAGAGTTCAGCCATTTTTTAAATTGTCACGATCGAACAGGAACAAGTGTTTAACCATGGGGAATTTCATGTTTTCCATTTTTGTTCATATCAGTGTCGGCCGATGTAAAACACGTATGGTACGAAAAACTCCAATTTTGGAGGTGATTTTTAATCAAACTGTGCTTTTTCATGTATTTTACGTTTGGATCCACAATATGTTTACTTTGACCTCCGGATGTAGTCCATGTTCACGTTCCTGTTTGGTGCGATCTAAACTGCGGAGAATGATCCAGCCTGCGCCGACGGAGCAGGAAATTGGACTGGCTCTGCAAGTGTATCTATCTGTGGCTTGCAACCCAGGGGCGTGTCCTATAGTGGGTGTGTCACATAGTGGGTGGGTCTTGTTAGGTCAGGGGTAGGTTTAGATTTTAATGTGCTCTCATAGGTCCGGTGGGCGTGTCGTTGAGTGACGTCACTCTATGACACGCCCACTTTTGACACGGCTCTGTCTTGCAGGCCGCAGATAGACCCTATTCTGCAATTTGGGTGCGGCGCAACGCAAAGGCCTTATATCAATGGAGCCGCACGGAGCACGTGGACTGCAGCTCATTGAATAACATAACGTGTTTGCTGTGCCGTGCGCAGTGAAACAGAATTGTGCGGACCGGAGGATGTGGAATCTGGGAGTTATGATCAGATGTGCGCTCATTTCCACACTTGTTTGATGAATGAGGGCCACTGACTTTTTACCCGTAAAATGGTGTCTTAGCAACAAATGTCACGTGACTGGCAGAGACCAATTGGAACCATGAAGCGGTCCAACTGTCTGCGTAAGCCCTTCTGGAGAGGTCCACATGAAGCTGGAGAGGAGAGAGTCTTTGAATCTCTGCTGCAAATCAAAAGCATACTTAAGAATTGGCTCCACTGACTGTGATGGCCCGTCCTCCTGCAGGAGGTTGTTGGGTCCTGACCGCTGGTGCAGGAGGACCTGGGAGATGTGACCCAGCACACACACGTCAGATCTGTGTGGAAGTTCTTCATAAACATGGAAAGCTAAACGGCAGCCAGCAGAGATGTGCTCCAGAGCCTCCTGAGGTCTTTATTCCGTCTCCATTTAGAGCCGCGGCCCATCTCGCGATCGATGCTATCAATTATTCACCTGATCAGCACTGTTGCTCATTAGATGACTAATCTGGGAGGGGGGGCAGAGACCGGCTGCTTTGAAACCCGAGAGCGCGTCCAGGGAGAGACGTGGGGCTCCTGATGTGTTCATGTAAGTCCCCACATCCAAGAAAGACGATAAATGTTTGATGAAAGCGGAGACTGACTTTGATGAGTGCGCGGCAGCGTCGGCCTCGTGCTGACGGGGGCGTCACAGACGTTAGCGTGGAGGCAGCGGGCACGAGTGCTGCTCACATTAACCTAAGGGCTGCACTCACGTTACACCACCTAAGCTGTTCACAGGAACATCTGTGGTCGGGGGGGGTGTCACATTTTACTGTGCCATAAATCTCAGGCGACGCCGGCTGTGTTTCCACTAGCAGAGCTGACCAGGTATGAGCAGGATCTCAGAGAGCCACAGCCCCCCCAGATCTGCTCCTCTCCCACTGATCATGTACAACCGAGGTGTGCTGGGGGGGGGGGCTTTGATCTCCGCTGTCCCCCTGAGAGCCAGGCTGAGGTGGGAGTGCTACATGTTAGCTCTGATTAAAAGGAAATATGCATCACCGTGCAGCGCTCCCCTTTTCATCTGCACCTTCAGTGCGCTGCGAAGGCGACATGAGTGTGTGTGTGTGTGTGTGTGTGTGTGTGTGTGGGGGGGGGGGGGGGGGGGGGGATTTATACAGAGGTGGCAGATTTATCCGAGAGCCACTTGACTGCTGAGTCTAAGGGAGAGGAGGATCTGGAGGAAGGCGCCACAGTTGCCCTTTGACCTCTGATGCAGGGTCACGTGGCATCACCCAGGGAGGGGGGGGGGATATCAGGAGCTTATTTCAAAATCTGATTGATGAAATGTGAAGCAGGCGTCACTGTAGGAACAGACAGTCCTATTCAGTTGTACCACTTACTTTCTTCTGTAAACTTCTGCTGTGAGTTTTGGACACAGAACTTAAGTTCATGAGTTTCAGATGGAGTTCAGCAGCGACTGAACCAAAAAGGTCCATAAAAGTCCACAAAAACTTGTCAATATTCCTCCATACTGCTCGTCCAATGTAATCCAAGTGTCCTGAGTCGGTAGCGTCCAGGATTTACTCCAAGCAACATCTTTTAGTACATTTTTAGAGCCTAAACAGTGTTATATCCTTTTTCCTTTAAGTGCGCCGAAACGTGTTCACAACACTACGGAAGCCTCGGCGTTCAGAGCCTTCTCTGCCAATAATGCAAGCGTAGAAGAAGAAATTTGCTGTTTACATTGTGCTAAGAGCGACAGAGCTGCAGACAAACCGGGACAAACACAGGAGGGGCTGGATATTGATTTAAAACAAAGAAAGAAAGAAAAAGAGAACGAGCGATCTCTTCTGCTGCAGCTTCCGTAGTTTCTTGAACGCGCATCCGTGCGCTTTCAGGAGATGCGATGTAGTACTGTTTAGGCTCTAAAAATATACTAAATGACGTCGATTCGAGTAAATTCAGGACGCAACCCACTCAGGACACTGAGTGGCGGCCAATGCTAGTCTGTCACTTCCTGTAAGTTCAGTGCTCTGTTTGGGTCAGCATTTAGCGACAATAGTGTGCACTACAGACGAAGTGCACAGTGAGAAATTACGCACTGAATTCCAGTGCACTTGGACAAGTGTGCTGTTTGAGACTCAGCTAACGTATCTGGACCACAAAGGCTCATGGGAAATGCAAATCCAGCAAGAATTTTCTGATTGTTATTCTATGAATTTGAGTGATGTGTTCACTGCCTTTATGTTCACATTTAGAGAAAGTTTTTGATAAGTTCTGTTCAGTTTGGACGTCAAAGTTGCACCATGAGTGTGAAGGACAGTAATGGGAGATAAGATCATCACCACAGAGTGATGTAACTGGTGAAGCAGAGAGAAATGGCATTGTTCAATAATTTTACACAATGCTGATATTTTCAGACTCTGCATCTATTCCTGCATATTTTACTTGAGTAAATTAACATGAAGAGCTCATCTGAGTATCATCTTGATAAAATTACCTTTCAGGTTTGTTTGTCTGAATCAAAGATCAGTCAAGATCACTTGAGTTCTGTTGTCTGAAAGTAGTTTGACTAAAACAAGAAGATTCCAGCACAAAACAATAATCTATGAGAACTTGATCTTAGAAGTTGATGAAACTCAGTTGCGTGTTGACTTTACCTTAAATATTTTGTTGGCCTTACCCAAAATTTTAAGGCAGCGAGGTTCCAAATTATTTTAAGTCCAGTCAACTTGGGATTTTTTACAGTCGTGACAGCAGAACCGTTCTCCGGTTCTGGTTCTGAGCTTGTTTGTTTCAATAAAAACATGAAAATGCGACTTTCCCCGCTCATATGCTGTCAGGCAGACAGATGGAGGTCTGACCAGAGGGAGGAGCACCGAGGGAAGCATATGTAGCTCCTTAAAGGCCTTTGGCTAACCCACTTTACTTTGACCCTCAGTCTGCACGCATACCCCCCCACACACACATCACCTGATGCTGCTCTCTGAACCTCCTCTGATGACTGCTCTGTTCCTCTTTGATAAAGCTGAAAAGATCAGTCAGTTTTTCTCTGGTTTCATCATTCAGCTGAGATCTGGGGGGCTCTTATGCAACTCTGAGATGGATGCTCATTTTGAATTCACATTTTTATAGCTGTAAAAAGGATGATCATCTCAGACTGCCATGTCAAACTTCTGCTTGGTTTATTAAAAAACTGATTTTCCCTTTAATAGTTCCAGATGTGTCACTGAAAAGCTGATTAGTCGCCGTTACAACATGCAATGACGGAGCCAGAAATTTTTCACTAGGGGTGGTCATAAGTAGATACCTCAGAGCACATGACTTAAAAAAAAAAAAAAAATATATATATATATATATATATATATATATATATATATGTACATATATATGTTACATATATATATGTACATATATATATGTATATATATATATATATATATATATATATATATATATATATATATATATATCCATAATGTGTTGCTGCCCCCTCCCCTGGCTCCTGACGAATCAAATCATTGCAGTCTCCCACACTAAAAAGGGAAAAACAGCACATACTGGCCTTTTTTAAGATTATTTAACATTATTTAAGGTTAATGTGCATCAGCCCCCTTCAGCCCACCAGATGGTCCTGGACATCTCTGGATCCCCCATTAGATCCAGAGAAGATGGAGCCATGACAGCAAAGTCACTTTTCTTTCATCTTGCATCTGTTTTTTTTCCCTGTTTTTATTGTGCTACTTTTATTTCAGCCAATTTATGTTTTCTCTTTAATGTGTTGGGAGGGGTGGGATTAAATACGTTAGACTTCTTCCTAATCATTTTTAACGTGGTGAATTTGCATTATTATTGTTATTATTAGGGCTGTCAGGCGATTAAAAAAACAATCTAATTAATTACAGGATTTGTGATTAATTAATCTAATTAATCGCATTTTAATCTCATATCTGCTAAAGCAGTCGTGGGGAACAATGGTCCCCAAGGGCCACCGCCCTTTAAGTTTTCCATGCAACCCTGCTGCAACACAGCTATGAAGTTCTGGACAGTAGCTGGTTTCCATGACACTTTTTCGAAAAATAAAAGCAATATTCCTTAAATTTAGAAAAAGTACAATTGCGATATGTAGGTGTTTCCATTTATGGTATGAGCCGTAATTCTCGTAAAATCCCGTCCCACGAGACTCCACTTTGAAGAGGATGGAGATATAAACATGTTGTGTTTCAGAGCTGCTGCTCCTCATCAGGAGATGATGATTCAGAGGTAAAGTCCGTATGTACGGAGCCTCTGATCACATCAGCAGGGAAAAACACTGGTGGAGACTTCCAGGACAGACGCCCGAAACGTAACACAAATGAAAACCCCCTGAACTTCTGGAGTGTGGATGTTCCTGACTGATGTGGTGATGCAGCTGCTGATACGAAGGCGCAGTCATACCATGTTATCCTGGTCACGTTTTATTAAATCCTGCTGACGTATAATAACATGTGGAACCAGATAACCGAGTCGTGGTGTTACAAACGTGTGCAAACGACACAAACATTTCGTGGCCAGTCGTTAATATGAAGAACTTAAACCATCTGTATTATGTCCAAAATGAACTCAGCCTGTTGAGTTATGGAGATTTGGGGATTTTTCATTTATGTGACTGATAAAACTTCCCCCATCACTCCCATTTCACAGTAAATGCTTGTAAATTATCATATTCATCATAGTAGGGGATTATCACGCTTCCTTGTTGCGGTTACTGGAAGTTGAAACATTTGGCACTTCCTCTTCCGGGCCATGTTAACGACAGCCGTTCCTGCTCTGTTATACTGTTTAAATCGGATAAACTCCAAACATACTTAAGTTTTCATTCTAGATTGAAGTGATACTGGATCAAAAGCTGGATCAAAGCGATCGATTCGCCGCGGTGAAGGGCCGAACTTTATAATAAAACACACGTTTGTTTGTCGCCGGTGGGGCACAACACCGGCACTTCACAGCATGCTAGCATTAGCCAGCTAGCGTTTACTGACGTGCTTAACATTGTGCGTCTTAAAACACACAAACATCTGAAAATCGGGTCTGTACCCCCCCGTTTCCAGTGGAACAACTGGGGACTGCCAAGAAAGGAGACGCTTTCAGATGCTTGTGTGTTTTCAGCCGCACAAAGTTAGGCACGTTATCGAGCTGGCTAATGCTAACCTGCTAACACGACTGTATAGCCTGCCGGCCACAAACAAACGTGTGTCGTTTTATTATAAAGTTCGGTCCTTCACCGCGGCGAATCGGTCGTTTTGATCCACTTCTTCCTCAGCATCACTTCAGTCTGGAATGAAAATTTGGCATTGGCGTTTATCCGATTTACAAAGTTTAACAGAGTAGTAGCTGGCGGACTATTGTTAGCAGGTTAGCATTAGCCAGCTCGATAACGTGCCTAACCTTGTGCGGCTGAAAACACACAAGCATCTGAAAACGTCTCCTTTCTTGGCAATCCCCAGTTGTTCCACTGGAAACGGGGGGGTACAGACCCGATTTTCAGATGTTTGTGTGTTTTAAGACGCACAATGTTAAGCACGTCAGTAAACGCTAGCTGGCTAATGCTAGCATGCTGTGAAGTGCCGGTGTTGTGCCCCACCGGGGACAAACAAACGTGTGTTTTATTATAAAGTTCGGCCCTTCACCGCGGCAAATCGATCGCTTTGATCCAGCTTTTGATCCAGTATCACTTCAGTCTAGAATGAAAACTTAAATATGTTTGGAGTTTATCCGATTTAAACAGTATAACAGAGCAGGAACGGCTGTTGTTAACATGGCCCGGAGGAGGAAGTGTCAAAATCCGGGAACTTCCGGTAAGCGTGATAATCCCCTATTAAGAAGGAATAACTGGATTTTTAACCCCTCTACGTCACGCCTGACAAACCCCTTGTTAACCCAGAAATAATATCAAACAAAGTGAATTTTCTGAGGCAAAAACTTTCTTTCTTTCTTTCTCTTTCTTTCTTCTTTCTTTCTTTCTTTCTTTCTTTCTTTCTTTCTTTCTTTCTTTCTTTCTTTCTTTCTTTCTTTCTTTCTTTCTTTCTTTCTTTCTTTCTTTCTTTCTTTCTTTCTTTCTTTCTTATGCTTGGTCGCATATTTTTAAATTTTCCACAGAGATTATCTGTTGTTTCTTACCAGTAAACACTTCATTTAACACTTAAAAATCCACGAATATAACCAAATATTCCACTTGTAGCTCTGCAATATTTCTCATCTCTTATAAAATGTCAAGAAGAATTGTAAAAAAGATCTGTTAAAAAAGTCTCCTATCCTTCTGTTTTAATATTTCTCTTTCTTTAAGCCCAGTCATGATGATTAACTTTGTGTTTCATCGCTTTGTAACAATAATTTATTGTACATTGTGGCTAAATATCTTATTTTCCTTTATTGTATTTAAACCCTTTTGTAGGTTTATTGTTCAAACCTTTCAGTGCGTTTGTTCTTGATGTAACCGTACAGTATTGTATAAAACTCCTTGTTATCCCGCTCACGAGAGTTTGTACATTCTGCTTATGTAAATAAAGTTTTTTTTTTTTTTAATCTTGCGTGCAATGAATTCTGGGATAGGCGAGGCCACGAAGGATACATGCAATGGACCCTTCGTTTCAGGCCAAACGAAGTACAGGTTTGCTGAGAAGGGCCTATCTGCGGCTCGCAAGACAGGGGCGTGTCGTAGAGTGGGCGTGTTGTAGTGTGACGTTGCTCGACGACACGCCCACCAGGCCAATGAGAGCACGGTAAAATCTAGCCCTACCCCTGACTCTTCCCCTAAACCTAACCAGACCCACCCACAATGCAACACGCCCACTATAGGACACGCCCACTGGGTTGCAAGCCGCAGATAGACACAGGCCCCGTCCCAATACCCGCACTTCCACCCTTGCGCCCCTAGAATGCGCGCTCCCGTTGAGGGGTTGAAGTGCGTAGTGTGTCCCAATTCTCCAGGGCTGCTCTAGGGCGGAAGTCCGTCACGCCCCTTTTGCGCCCTAAATCCACACTTCAGTGAAGTCCGCATCTATGCAGACTTCACCGAAGCATATTGCCCATAATTCATTGCTGCATGTGACGTTTTGAACCATAAAGGTGGAACATGTCCATGTTTGGTGATGAGCTCCTGCAGAAAAATGTCATTTCAGATGTAATCATTGAAATATTTAATCGTTTATGCTGTAGGTGAAATATTTACTGAAGTTTGCCATGCTACTTCGGAATATACTTTGAATATTAAAATTCAAAGCATTTAAAGAAATAAAAGGTATCAGTTTACTGATAAAAGTAGCTAAATTAATTTTTTATTTAAAAACTTTATTTACATAGGTACGTCCAGTCGAGATGCAGCGTCTTTAACAAAGGAAACCTGTTTACCTGACATAGTTTAGTTTTAGTTTAGTTTAGTTTATTATGGATCCCCATTACTCTTCACCAGTGAAGACTATTCTTCCTGGGGTCCAGATCAACATAAATTTTGAACATACAATCAACAAAAACAGGTTAACTAAATTAAAATACAATACTAAGCAAACATTTTAATAGAAAAAAAGTAAAAACTAAATAAATATACAATACCAAAGCAACTAGATTTACAATGAAATTAAGGATAAAAATAATTATGTAGCCGTACTTCTGTAAGCCTTACAACTCATGTGATTATTACGGGTCTCAGTTCCCAATGTAACTCAAAGAACTTATACATGTTTTTATGGACATGTGGACATTCTATGCTAACTATAACAGTCACAGAGAGACAATTTAATCATTATTATACATTTGTTTAGAATGTAACAGTTATTTAACATGTGCTGGTTAAGTTCTACAGCCATCTTACATAAATTAGTTCAGTAATTCATTTATTTATTAAACTTGTGTGGATTTCATAACATCTATTTTACAAGAACAGATGAAATGAACTGTATTCAGTTTATGTTAAAAAAATGACGTCTCTTCACCAGGAACAGAGATGAAGCTGAGTTTGGCAGCAATGACATGAAATGCGTGGTTCAAAATGGAGGAACCATCACTGTCCCAATTCTGCCTTTTTCCCGCACTTGCAACCTGCACACTCCAACCCTTAATGTGCACTTCTGCCAAGTGCGCACTTCATACAAGGGGTGTAGGGTTTAGGGTGGGTATTGGGACGGGGCCACACTTGGGTTTGCTGGATTCGGAGGATCCTCCAGACGGTTTTGAAACGGGACAGGACTTGGCGCGCTGCCGTGACGTATGCAGCCGACGAATCCGCACTACGTAGTCTACACAATGCTACACAATGTTTGCCAATGCTATTGTTGAATTAAATCAAACTGAAAACTTAATAAAGTGTGAAAAAGTTGTAATAGAAGTTTTTAATAGTTCATCCATCAGCAGTATCAGCTCAACGGTGTTTCAACTGTACTCAGGATTTTTATTCTATGGCTACAGTTGAGACAAAACATGTCTTGTTTTTGATTAATTGTGAAAATTATAAATAACTCATGGATATTATTTCTTGGTTATTTTTAAGTACACAAATAAAGGATGTATTTTGTAAAAAAAAATAAAATCTGTCCAGACCCTTTTTAATGTCTAATTTTTGCATTGAAATGAGACAAAACTGTCTCAACTTACTCAGTCTTTCCTTATTTGCAATGTAATTATTTAATCTAATGAATGCATTAAACTGACGGCCCTAATTGTTATTGTTATTATTATTATGTTTTGCTGCTTAATTGTTGAATATTGTTGTTACACATCATGCTGCTGTAGTTTTCTTTTTTTCGTTCTTCTTTTCCAATATGTTCAAAATAAACCCATGAAACTAAAACTAAATTGTTTCCTATCGTTGTCTTGTATTCTGTGAAGCATTAGTTGGCTGTTGGCCTTTGGATAAAGCTGATGAGATCAAGGCCCCCAGCTGTGGGAGAACCACAGACAGCCATCTTCCTCATGCGGGTCTGAACCAGATGTAGGTCATCCAGCGTGGGTTGTGCTGGTCTCCGATCCCGGTCCGGAGGTGTTCAGGTCTGGTCTTCCCGCAGGTCCTTTCATCCTCTCCGTGTCCACATGCTGGAGTAACTGCGTGATGCCTCTGGCTCTGTGGGGGAGTGTTGCCATCCTGGAGGATGGACTTAGACCCCAGATTCTGGATCACCACTGGCTCCAGAGCTGCTAATCTGACACATCTGTCTGTGAAGAAGGTCCCGGTCATAAATGCAGCACCTGAAGCTCAGAGTGAACAGGGGCAATGTTGACTGCCCACATACTGAAGCGGTTTTGCCCTTCATTCCACAGAAGCTTCATCATGACGAGTTACACCTCGTACAGGTGACTAATCAGGCTTTCCAGCTATAACACATAATGGAGCAGACACAAATGTCTTTACTTTAGTTTTCTCAAACTGAGTTTTTTCTCTTATTCCGGGTAAAAACTCTCCACTTCAGCAGCACTTACAGAAACCAAACTTTCAAGTTTTGCTCCAAACTGTTTTATTAAAGTTTTTACAGAAGGATTTTTTATATCTCATTCACAGCCTGGTTTATAGAACATTTCATCCCAAAAATATGCCAAAAAATGACTTTTCTGGTTGACAGCATATTCTGAATTCTGAAATGTTCTATGGAGATATCCAGTTTTTACCCTCTGTAAAAACTTTTGGCTTTAACATGTGAACAAAATTCAAAAGAAACTTTGAACCTGGTTTAATCCTGTGTTTAGATTTTTTCCTAGAAATATATGCAAATTAGCACATTTGTGGCTATACAACACCTAATTTGCATATTCAAACATAAAATTTCAGAAAACTTGCAATACAAAGAATGATAGCTCTAATGTGAGCAATAAACCAGGAAAGTTTCATGGTGATACCAGTTAGTTACATTTTTACCCTATTTGCCTGGAGTAAAGTAAAATGTATTTATTCATTAGAAATGGGTCAAAACTGTTATAGAGTTTAAATTTCTAAGCAAACACTCCTCTTCTAACCTGCTACCGTTTCAGGACCTCATCTTTAAAAAGTCATCACCCGGAAATCCCACTTTTTAACGTTAAAACATGTGTATTGGAACAGGACCTCAGTTAAAACGTGCCAGAAACTCTGGAGTGAAATTGGCTTCATTTTTGAGCGTGGGCTCTCTTCCCACCAGAATCGTCCAGAAGAGCGCGCTCTCCACAGTACGCCATATTGATTTGCCGCATTGACGTCATAGCTGGTGGCAGCTAGCTGCTAACAGAAGCTCTCTTGGCGATTAATGACAGGTGTTGTCAAAGAGGTGGAGGACGACACACACACACACACACACACACACACATGCGCACACACACGCCCATGGGGAGAAAAAAAAGAGAGCGAGCGCCGTACTGCTTCAGCAGAGCTGCAACTGTGTTTTCAGCCACTCAGTGCTTCAGCAGTGGGCTAATCCACCAGGGACCAGAGGATTGTATTATTAACTTATCTTTTGTGTTACCATCAGACGTCCGCTTCTTATTTTCATCCAGTCCAGGCCTTTACTCCGCGGTCTCTCCATCAACCGTACCGTTAGCTTCTCATCATGTTTTTCTGTTGGACATCATTGTCTTCACTCGCTCCATTCAGACTTTGTTTTGGTTTGTGAGGCTTGCCTTGTGAACGCGCTTCCAGACAAGTCTACTTCTTGTTCATAAAGGCATATGCCGCCCCCCCCCCGGGTGAAACTGAGCCTCCCCCTGAGTTGGACAAGTGGGCAGAAGCGTTTTCCAACCGACCCAGTCATTCTCTGAATCTGGCAGCACTGACTTTAGCGTAGCTTAGCATAGTTGCTGTAATCTGGTGGTTCCAGCTAGCACCACTTGGCGAACGTGAACTAATTAACTTAAGATTTTTCCAATTACGTTTCGTGACCCGCACATTCTGATCGAATACAAACGAGAAGTTGATTTCACATCAAAGGACTGACTAGGCAACATTCAATAGGGAAACTATATGCTGCGGAAGTACCGGCCAATCACAGGGAAGCACCGCAGATGGTAGCAAAGGCAGCACATTAGATTTTCCTCCCACCCAACTATGATTAAAAATTCATTTAAAGATAATTTAAGGAGGATTGTGTACGTAAAATACCTGAGGTCTCATTTATAAACGTTGCGTACGCACAAAACGCGGCCTGAAACCGGCGTACGCCAGTTTCCACGCAAGAGTTAAGTTTGCTTTTTAATAAATCACGACGGGAAAATGTGCGTCTCTCACGTTGACTCTGACCCATGCTATGCTGGTTTTAGAGACGGGGGGGAACTGGTGACACAGATGGTGGGGTGGGGAACTGAATCCCCTGCTGGCAGCGCGGGGTCCTGTCACTGGTTTCTCAGTGATACTGCGCCCCGGCTGTTCCATTTGAAACAGTCCTTTGGCTGACTGGTTAGTGCGCATGTCTTTGATACGAGAGCGGGGATCGATCCCCGTCCGGCCTCTCCTCATTCCCCCTTCATATCAAATCATGGATGACTTTATAGGATCCAAACCAGCAGCGTTATTTATGCTGCAGGTGAGCTGAAACTATAAAAACCTTTCAAGTCTTCTACGTTTTCTCACCATCCTCTTCCTCTACCCAATCATACAATATGTGACATATTTACCACATGAACACAGAGATTCTGACGAGGTGCAGCAGTCAGACTGAGCATGTTAATACTGTGGAGACACTCGTGCGTAATGCTGCACATGGATGCATCGATGCTGCTGGAGGACCTACAGGTGGGAGAATGGAACGTGTTTTTCAGGGATTCACCAGGATTTCCTGGCCCGATGATGATGATGATGATGATGATGATGATGGGCTCATCAACAGATTTACTTTTGCAGCGCTTTTGTCTATGAACTGAAACCGTGCCCACCCCCACACATCAGCAGCTGCTGACCACAGCGTGCTCCGTCGTGGAGCCATCGGCCTCACCAAAGACTGGCGGAGTTGTTTAGATGTGGGGGGGGGGGGCTCTGACACGGCGTTTCCTCCACAGCGACTTCTGGAACAGACCTCTGTTACATCATCACCCATAACCTGCTGCATCAGCAGACTTTATCCGTGTTTCCAGCTGTGACGCCCTAACAAAATGTTTTTGTGAGGCTCCCCCACCAACAAGCACCCCCACTTCAGGCTCCGCCAAACTGCGCTTTGACTGTTCGATCACCAGAATTCAGCTTTAAATGCCTCGGATCAGCTCACCAGTCAGGGACGGTTAGGTCATTTTATTTCATAGAAAATAAGCCAGAGATCCCCCCCCCCCCCCCCCGCCGCCCCCAGACCCGCCCTTTAAACGACAACGCTACAGCAGCGAGCTCAACAAAGCGTTACTTTATTCTCACATCAGGTTCACAAACAGTCACAAGCACAAACAAGTTCAGTCTTTTTTCTGTGGGACACGGTCAACATGAGCCGAACACGTGACGCCCCCCCCCCCCCGTCAGTGACCTGTCCAACCAGGGCCGATGTCTGTCAGCTGAGGAGGGAAGAGGCGGAGCCTGGACTCTGCCACTTCCCGGTTTGTGTTGTGGACCTGAGAAAAGGAGGTGGTGTTGGAGGAGGAGCGTGGGCTCCGTCACACATCCGTCAGCTCTGCATGGCTTCTGCTGCAACATCAACAAGCAGCCCATTCACTAGTGACTCTGTGGAAATATATATTCATATATCTATCTTCTCTTCTCAATATATCTATATAATCTATCTCTAAAGAATAAGTCTGTATAGCATATATGTACTTTTGGTGTGTGTTTTTGTTTGTTTTTAACATTCAGGTACATTCTCTGGACCCTGTGATTTTTTTTCTTCATGTGAAAGATCAACACAGACGAACGTTAACAGAGCTACATGCCACGTCCCAGATAACAAAGCTGGCTCTGGACCAATCACAGGCATAAATACTCATCTCTGCATCCATCTACAGATGAAGTAGCATATTTTCTGGACTTGACGACAGTTCAGATGAAGAGGACTCGGTCCTGGATGCACACAGGTGAAGTCTGAAGGGAGCCTGCAGACGCTGCTGATAAACCACAGAAACACGGACAGGTTGATTTCTCCACTCTTTTTAAAAGAAGCTCCTGCAGGGGTCCATGCTGTAAAAAAACCAGCCAAGCTGCCGTCATCAGTAAGAAGTGTAGCTTCCGACAGGAATTAAAGGATTCAGCTTCTTATTTCTGTCATCTTTAATAATCTGAGGCCAGTTGTGGATGAACTCAGTCAGATGATCCCATCCAGCCGTGCAGGCTAACCTACCACCATCCGACCCGTGCATGACGTCCTAGTTTTACTTTGCCTCCTCTATGGCTGGGTGATATGGACCAAATATCATATCATGATATATTTATTTTAGACGACGATAAATATACGGGTATTTTTACCCTAATTTGTCTGAAAGTTTCATTTCATATCAAACAGCTGTTTTTTAGTATTGAAACATGTTTATCATAAAGGTATCGCTCCACCGCAGAGATGGAACTGACAAACACTGTTAGAGATGTTTGTTAGATCAAAGTAATTAAAGATAGTTGCTGGTTTTTATGATTTCTTTGTAAAAGTCTTGAGTAGGATTGTCTTCTAGACAGTTTAGATAAAAGGGGTGGGAAAAATATTGATACACTGAAATATTGTGATATTTTCACATGCCCATACCATATCTACATCTAAAAACGCGGTATCGATCTATTTTATGAATGAAATCTCGCGAGGTTTCATTCGTAAAATAGATCAATACCGCTTATGAAAGCATATGAAAATATCACGATATTTCAGTGCGTATTGATATTTTTTCTCACCCTTATACATAATCAGGTGACCCCTTTGTAGTCAGACAAGGTGCAGCCGGGTCATTATGAAAAATAAAGCAAAGATAAATTGCACAACTAATACCGCGATATAACAATATGTGTAAATATATGTCTCTCATGTAAATATATCACGATATATCAGTGTATGGCACTAGCCTGGTACACCAGCCTGACTAACGCCATGTATGAGATAAACGGCAAGTCAGTCGGATTCCCTCCTGGGAAATGATTTCCACTCCGGGAAAAGATTGACCGGACCAATCACAGCGCAGCAGTAGAATTATTAACAGGAACGTAAAACTCCGACGTCTCCACCGCTGTTTCTGCTCTGTTTTGGTACTTAACTAACATCTTCCGGGTCATAGTCACATGACGTGCGACACAAACGCTTTCTCATATTCGTAGTTCAGCAATAAACAAAGCTGACATGTAACATAGTATTTATGATAATAAAACCAAACATTCTATGTTAATATACACAAGAAAACTACATTAAATAGAGAGAAAAACAATGTGTTAACGCTGACTTCCGGCGTCGCCATGGAAACGTAGCAACAGAGTGCCGAAACACTTCCGTGTTTCTCTGATTGGTTCTCTCCGGTTCACTTTCCCCGTTAGTCCCGCGTCTCGTCTCGCGTTGGAATCAGTCTCCAGTGGAGGAACCAGACTGACCTGCCGTGGACCTCATACATGGCGTTGGTCAGGCTGGTGGACCAGGCTAGTATTGCACAGCCCTACCTCCTCTGTAACCCGTGGAGATGATGCTTAATCAAGGTTCTGACCCGTTTAACCCAGAAACGTGAATGCCAGGAATGGCCCCTGCACAGCGGACGGGACCACATCATCTGCATAGCTGGATGGATGAAAGCACGAGATGAGCCTCACTGGGATATAAATTAGCCACAGTAATACTTAAATAAGTAGAAAATAATCCGAATCTACTTTCCAACAGCATATTAAATAGAAACCTCTGACTCTTACAATACCACAGTGCATTTAAACCAACATGAAAATGATGGTGTTTATGAAACCGAAGTCCAACGACGGCTCAGGATCAACCGTCACGTTGCAGCTGCTGCAGGATGAAGATGGTGCTGAGCAACGTGAGCGAGGCTCCTGCTCCCTGCTCGTTCTGGGACCGGCTAGAGCGGGCTGGGAGCCGGAGTGTCCAGATCCCCGTCGGCCTCCCCGTCCTCCTCCTGGCCGGGGTAGGAGCTCAGAGCGTCCCACAGCAGGCCGGGCTGCTCACAGTGGTGGCGACTCCTCCAGTGCTCCATCACCAGCTCCTTACTGTCCAGCATGTGGCTGCAGAGCACGCAGTTAAACACGGCCCCCGCCGCCAGCAAGCCGCCTCCCCCGCTGCTCCCCGGGGAGGCCGACCCGCTCCCCGCCCGGCCTGGATGCTGGGACACCATGTGCCTCTTCAGCTTGGAGCAGGAGAAGAACTCCTCATCGCAGCTGCCGCACTTCACCAGGTTGTGCTTGTCGTTGAGCTGCCGCCAGTAGTGGGCGGTGTGCTTCACCAGCTCGTTCTCAGCCTCACGCCCGCCCGGCCGCTGCTGCTCCTCGTGGGGACGGACCTGGACCTCCTCCCCGTGAATGTAAAGCAGATGCATCTTCATGTCAGCGAAGGTGGGAGTGATGGCCTGGCAGCGGCCGCATTTAATCTGCAGCTCCACCGGGTCTTCATGATCCTGCTCCCGGGATGGCTCTGGAGAGGAGGCCCTGAAGATCAGCACAGACGAGACGGTTGGAGAGGTTTTATTCATCCCATCTGTCCATCAGTCTATCCATCATCCATCCATCTAACAACCTATCCATCCTTCCATCCATCCATCCATCCATCCATCCATCCATCCATCCAACAACCAATCCATCCATCCTTCCATCCCACAACCCATCCATGCATCCATCCTTCCATCCCCCAATGCATCCATCGATCCTCCATTCATTCATCCATGCATGCATCCACCCATCCATCGAACAACCTATCCATTCATCTATCCATTCTTCCATCCATCCATCCATGCATACATCTATTCAACAAACCATCCATCCATCTATCCCCTCATGCATCCACCCACCCACCGATCCATGCATCCATCTATCCATCCACGCATCCATCCCCCCATCCTCCATCCATTCATGCATCCATTCTTCCTCCATCCATCCATCCATCCATGCATACATCTATTCAACAACCCATTCATCCATCCATCTATTCCCCCATGCATCCACCCACCCACCCATTCATCCATCCATTCATGCATCCATCCATCCATCCATGCATGCATCCACCCATCCATCCATCCATCCATCCATCCATCCAACAACCTATCCATTCATGCATCCATTCTTCCATCTATCCATCCATACATCCATCAATCCCCCCATCCATCCATCCGTGCATGCATCCACCCACCCATCCATCCATTCATGCATCCATCCATCCAGTTATCCATCCATCCCCCCCATATCCAGCATCTATCCATCCATCCATCCATGCATGCACCCAACGATCCATCATCCATCCAACAACCCATCAATCCACCCATCTGTCCATCCATCTATGCATCCATCCATGCAGCAATCCACCCAACAACTCGTCCATGCAGCCATTCATGCATCCATCCACCCATCCAGCAACCCATGCATTCACGCATGCATCCATCCATGCATGCATCCATCCACCCACCCACCCATCTATCCAACAACCTTTCCTTTCATGCATCCATCCATCCATGCATACATCTATTCAACAACCCATGCATCAATCTATCTATCCCCCATGCATCCACCTGCCCATCCATCCATTTATTCATCAATCCATCCATGCATCCATCCACCCATCCATTCATGCATGCATTCATCCATCCATCCATGCATCAATCCAACAACCCATCCATCCATCCAACCACGAATGCATGCATGCATTCCATCCATCCATGCATCAATCCATCTACCTGTCCACCCATCCATCCATCCACCAGTCCATACATCCACCCATCCATGTTTCGATTGCATCAATCACTCCATCCATCCAACAACGCATCCATCTGAGAACCCATCCATCCATCCATTCATTCACCCACCCACCCATCTATTCATTCATCCATCATCCATCCACCCACCCATGCATCCCTCCACCTATTCATTGAAACAACACATCCATTCATCCATCCATGGTTGCATCCATCCATCCATCCATCCATCCAACAACCCATCCATCCATCATTCTTCCCCACCCACCCACTATTCATTCATCCATCATCCACCACCCACCCAGCACCCCCACCTATTCATTGAAACAACACATCCATTCATCCATCCATGGTTGCATCCATCCATCCATCCATCCATCCAACAACCCATCCATCCATCCATCCATCCATCCATCCATCCATCCAACAATCCATCCATCCATCCAACCATGAGTGCATCCATCCACCCATCCATCCAACAACCCATCCATTAGAGGTTGACCGATAGTGGATTTTTAAAGGCCGATATAATAACAATAGTTTGGAGCAGGAAAAAGCCGACAGCCGATTAAGAGGCCGATAACCCCCCTTGCGAAAAAAAAAAAAATTCAATGTGTGTTTACATATAGCGGATGGATAAATATATAGGCTAAAAGATTTTTCTAGAAATAGAAACATAGCTATTAGAAAATTAAGAGGTCCTTCACATTTATGTGAGTGATGGCACTCTATACCATAAAAAATAATATTCACAAAACAACTTGTTAAACAGGCGTATAGTGAAGGAAGTTGAACTGTGGTTTTCTCATCCTCACAGTCAGGCTAACCACTAACCAGCTGGGAGGGTATGTTTGGATTTTATCTCTATTTTATCCATTTTAAACAGTCCTGATCTTAATCAACAAAGCTTTTTTTTTTTTGGTCTTTAATTACCTTTTTTAAAGAATAAATTCACAATAGGAATTAATTTATATTTAAAATATAACTAAATTTTTTGTCCGCCGCAGCAGCAGCAGTTACTACAAACTCAGTCATATCTGGACACAAATCGAGGGGGGCTGGTTCGTCTCAGCCAGCACTAAAGTTTATTAGAATTTGGCCAATTTTAAGATTCATGACAAACTAAGATCACATCAATAAGACACGTTTTCATGTAAATATCCGATGTTTTCCTTAGTTATTTTCTGGAAAACCCCTCATAGACGTGATGTCGGCGGGATCCCGTTGCAGTAGGATGGTTGTCCTACACGCGGTTTTACAAGCGGTAAAATACACGAAATATGGTTCCAGGACAGATTAAAACTGGTTTGTGTGACCGAATCAAACCTGCAAGACCCGAACGGAGCGGACTAACAGAACTGCACCGGACCTGGACCTGACTCACAGAACTGCACGTGACCTGGACCGGTTCAATGACGAATCCAGAGTGACGGTGGAGGTGATTAAACGTGACGCGGCGGCGTGGCCCCCACATGATAAATAATAGCCTTTAAAAATTAGAAGATAACAACTTACGGTTCCAGCTGAGCTTTAAGTCCTCAGTAATCAACAGTGCGGACTTGGACTTTTATTCCGTTTACATTCAGACAAACTCTTTTACCTCGGAGCTGTGGCGGACTTGTCCGCGAGGAAGCGGCGCGTTTATAAAAACATCTCTGATTAAATCGCGGATGGACTTTACGGCATATTCTGCTATGAAAGTGTGAAAGCGGCTACAGACAGCTTTCATTTAGCGTGTTCTTAAGCTGTTCGTCGTTAGCTTAACAAGCACTGTGGTCACGTCAAACATGCTGGTTGCTGTTTCTGCTTAAAGGGATATTGTGTAAGTTCTCCTGTGTTTTATTCACAAAAACTGATTATTTGGTTAAAAGTGTTTTTCATTAATCAGTAATCCCCCATCAACAAACTGAGTGCTCCTTAAGTTCTAAATTTGCCGTTCGTTATTATTTCACATCGGCGGGGCGGCTCGGTGGAGGCTGCCATGTCGTTCGCCATGTTTTTGCGTTCGGGAGAAGCGTGACGGCAGGAAAACACAGAAACTCACCGGACACACCGGAGTTTTCAGCTCAGTTCGAGGTAATGCCTTTGAAAAGTCACCGCGCTGCAGTGGGAGAAACCAGCGTCTCACTGATGCTGCGTTCACGTGCAGTCGGGCAGACGGCCGTTGGTAACAAACCAGATGTCATTTTAATCAATGGCCGAGCGAAAGACGGTAAAAATGGGTCAGGGAAAACAATACGACATCGCCATGACAACCGAACAGATGTGGACTGATGTCACTGTAACTGACGGACCACGTCTTCATAGAGACCGGGATAACTTTACATGCAGCGGATGTCGTCGGTCTGCCCGGTTTCACGCGAATGCAGCATGAAAAGTACGAGGGAGCTGCTCCCGATTACACAGTGTCCCTTTAAATATGAGTCACGTTTCTGCTTGTTGAACAACCGCTACTTATTGCCTCCTTCAAGGAGATTTTGATGGTTGTATTGCACTAACTGATGTCGCTTCACTCGCTATATTCTCCACCTGGACCCCTCCTCTCCCCTGTATGCTGCCTGCACACCCCCCTCCACCTCTCCGCCGCTTTCTGTGTGAAAAGCAGCCCCGCCCCTCAGTGATCAGAGAGCAGCGCTTCATGGCGCTGTGGAAAAAACTGCAACCATCGGCCACTATCGGAGCCGAGTTCAGCCGATACCGATAGTTTGTAAAACGTCCTATCGGCACAGATTAATCAGTCGACCTCTACCATCCATCAATGTATCCATCACTCCATCCATCCATCCAATAACACATCCACCCATCCATCCATCCATTCATGCATCCATCCATCCATCCAGGCATACAAACATCCATCTATCCATCCATTCATCCATCCGTGCATCCATCTATCGATCATGTATCTTTCCATCCATTCATCCATCCATGCGTGCATCCACGCATCCATCCATCCATCAATCCTCCGATGCATCCACACATCCATTTATCCATCCATGAATGCATGCATGCATTCATCCATCCATCCATTTATCATCCAACAACACATTCATCCATCTATCCAACAACCCATCCATACACCCACACATCCATCCAACAACCCTTCCATCCATTCAACAACCCGTCCATCCATCCATCCATGCGTCCATCCATCCATCAATTCATCCATCCATTCAACAACCCCTCCATCCATGCGTCCATCCATTCATCCATCCATCAATTTATCCATCCATTCACCCATCCTTCCAACAACCCTTCCATGCATACATCTATCCATCCATCCAACAACCCATCCACCCATCCATGCATTCATCCATCCATCCATCCATGCATCCAACCATCCATGCATGCACCTAACAATCCATCCATCCATCCATTAACCCATTCAACCATCTCTCTATCGATCCATCCATCCACCAACCCACTCATCAACCCATGCATCCACCCATCTATGCATACATGCATCCATCTATCCATCCATCCATCCATGCAGCCAACCATCGATGCATTCCACCAGTCCATGTTTCCATGCATCCATCCAGCAACCCATCCATACATCAACCCATGCATGCATCCATCCATCCATGCATCCATCCATCACTCCATCCATCCATGTGCCCCCCCCCCCCCCCCCCCCCCCCCCCCCCCCCCGCCCACCGCCCCCCATACCCCCACCCATTTTCCATTCTCCTCCATCCATCCCCCCCCCCCCACCCATGCATGCTCCATCCATCCATGCTCCATCCATCCTCCATCCATCCATGTGCCCATCCATCCTCCCCACCCCCGTCCATTCATCACCCATCCATTCATGCATCCATCAATCCATCACACCCACCATCCATCCATGCATGCATCCACCATTCATCCATCCAGCCAACACCCACCACCACTCTCAAACAACTCTCCATCCATGCATGCTCCACTCCACCATCACCATCACCACCACCAGCCATGCCCACCCATACACACCCACATCATGTTTCATCACCACCACCACCACCATTTCCCCACCCACCATGCATGCATTCCCCCCTCCAACACTCACCACAATGCTCCACCAGCATGCCCACTCCATACATCAATATACCTCTCCCCATCATTCATGCCCACCCATCACACCCACTTCCATGCATGCATCCACTACTACCATCCATCCATCCATGCATCGATCTCAATGCCTGTCTCCCCCCATGCCCCCCCACCATCCCCCATGCCCTTCTGATGATCCCCCACCATGCATGTATCACGATCCCTCATCCATTATCCTGCCTCGCAGTCCCCTCCCCAGCGTGCCCCGCCCCCCCCACCTCCGGCTCACACCATCCACAGTGCATGCATGCTCCCCCACCCACACACATCCCTCCAACACCCACCATCCCACACACCATCCAACACCCTCCACCATCACCCGTCCACCCCACCACGCCCCACCACATCCCACCATCAACAACCCCTCCACCATCGCCACCTCCCACCACATTTCCACCATCACCCACCTTCCAACAACCCTCCATGCATCCTCCCCACCAACACCCATCCACCCATCCATGCACCGCACCACCACCATGCATGCACCTACACCCCCCACCATTCCCATCACCACTCTCTCGTCCACCACCCACCACCCACTCATCACCCATGCACCACCATCTTGCATCCACCATCTCCACCACCACCATGCAGCCAACCACGCATCCACCAGTCCAGTTTCCATGCATCCATCCATCATTCCATCCAGCACCCACCATACATCACCCACCCATTTCATCCCACCACCACCACCAACAACCCACCACCATCCACCCATGCATGCATCCATCCATCCATGCATCCATCCATCACTCCATCCATCCATGTGCCCATCCATCCATCCATCCATCCATCCATCCATCCATCCACCCATCCGTCCATTCATCAACCCATCCATTCATGCATCCATCAATCCATCAATCACCCATCCATCCATCCATGCATGCATCCATCCATTCATCCATCCAGCCAACAACCCATCCATCCATCCATCCATCCATCCCTCAAACAACTCATCCAACCATGCATCCATCCATGCATGCATCCATCTATCCATCCATCAATCCATCAACCATCCATCCAGCCATGCATCCACCCATACATCAACCCATACATTCATGTATTCATCAATCCATCCATCCATCCATCCATCCATTATCCATCCACCCATCCATGCATGCATTCATCCATCCATCCCTCCAACAACTCATCCACCAATGCATCCATCCATGCATGCATCCATCTATCCATACATCAATTCATAAACCTATCTATCCATCCATTCATTCATGCATCCACCCATTCATCAACCCATCTATCCATGCATGCATCCATCTATTCATAAATCCATCCATCCATCCATTCATCCATCCATGCATCGATCTATCCATCCATCTATGCACTGATCTCTCCATCCATCCATGCATCCATCCATCCATCCATAAATCCATCCATCCATGCATCCTTTCTAGCATGCATCCATCCATCCATCCATGCATGTATCCAACGATCTATCCATCCATCCATCCATCCATCCATCCATCCATGCATCCATCCAGTCCATTTAACAACCTGTCCATCCATCCACCCATGCATGCGTCCAACCATCCATCCATCCATCCAACAACCCATCCGCCCACCCACCCATCCATCCATCAATGCATCCATCCATCCATGTATCCATTCATCTATCCATCCATGTATCTATCCATTCATTTATCCATGTATCCATCCAATCATTCATCCATGTATCCATCCATCCATCCATCCATCCATGTATCCATCCATCTATCCATCCATGTATCTATCCATTCATTTATCCATGTATCCATCCAATCATTCATCCATGTCCATCCATCCATCCATCCATCCATTGTCTCACCCCTCTGCAGGAGTGTCCATCTCATGATGGCTGACTGAGGGCTCGACGGTCAGCAGGACCTTGTGCACCTCCCTCAGATGCCGGAAGTACACTCCCACATATCCGAAGGCTTTGTGGCAGAACTGGCAGGAGAGCGCTCGGCGTGGCCGGACCTCGGCATGGTGCAGCTTCATGTGTGTGCTCAGGCTGCCGCGGTGGGCGTAGGCCTTGCGACACAGCGGGCAGATGTAGGGTCGGCTGTTGGCGTGCGTGTTCATGTGGCTCTGCAGGTGATGTTTGAACTGGAAGCAGCGGCTGCAGATGGAGCAGCGGTACAGTGGTCGGCTTCCGATGAACACCCGAGGGTGGGAGCCACCTCTGAGGTGTAGCGTTACGGGGGCTGGCTGAGGGGGACAGTCCAGGGTCTTGGTCGTGGTGGGGAGTTGATGACGGAGAACGAGCTCTTGCTCCTGGCTGGCAGACAGACTGACCAGCTGGGGCACCGTCTCCATCACCAGCAGAGGTTTGGGTTGGATGCTGCGGTATTTCTTGGAAATATCGACCTCCTTTTGTTTGGAACCTGGAATCACGGCTGGTGGTTTCTCAGGCAGCCTTCTTCTAAAAAAAGACAAAGACCTCTTCTTTCTGGCCTCAAAAGCCAAGATGTCTTCCATGGTCTTCCTCTTCCTCCCTCTCTTTTTGCCTGGTGGTTTCTGGAGGGTGGCGGGCATGAGTGTGGTCTTGGCCGGGGACTGTTGAACGGAGTTTGGCACCTTTTTGAGGCTTGCAGCTTCAGCTGTCTCCACGTCCTTGGCTGCAGCATCTGAAGGGCTGCAGAGTCCCGTCTTTGCAGAGAAGCCTCTCCTCTCTGGGCTGGAGCCGCTGAGCTTGGACGCGGGAATGAGAGCGCTCTTCATCTTGGAGTAGGGCAGGATTGGCAGCTTCCCCTTTGGTGGCGAGGGGATGATCTGGACCGCTTTGCTGAAGATGGCTGGCGACAGGACGGCGATGCTGCTCTGAGGCTGGGCTGTGGCCACCTTGGACTGGCACAGCTGCACAGTGGTCTTGCTCTCCTCCGGAGGTTTGCCTGTGGAGCTGGTGGTGCCGGCGGGGGGGTAGCGAAGGCCCTGAACGAGGCCAGTTCCAGCAGGTCGTTCAGAACCATCTGGCGTTCGCTCCAGCTGAGAACCCGGATAGAGGACAGCATTATCTGGTAGCAAAGCGGTGACAGAGATGTCGGAGGAGGCGGGGTCGATGAGGATGACCTGCTCCGACGGCTCGTCTTTGGGCACTAAGGTTTCGTTTGTGTGCTTGGTCTCTTGAGGCTTCTTCTTCGTCCCCGCTGACGCTCCGCTCTGTCCTGACTTCGTTAAGACACCGACACCCGAGGCTACTTTGACGTTAGTAGCTAATCTGGACTTATCGGAGCCCCCCCTGCTCCTGGCAGACTGGTACCGGGGAATGGGTAACTTGAGGTTCTTCTGCATGGACTGGGTCTGCTGCGGCGTCTGGGAGGAGACGGAGGGAGGGAGTGCCACCAGGGAGAATGTGCCGTCTTGACCTGCTATCTGCATCAGTGCATAGTTTTGAGCGGGGACCAGGATGGATTTGGGGCTGGAGGCAGTGGTGGCCTCGGGAAGGGCAGGGGAGGGGGAGGGTACCACAGCGGAGGCCTTGGGGGCGATGCTCCTGAACTGGAGACTCTTCATCTTATTGGCTTGCTACAAGCTGAAACAAAAACACAAAAAGTTTTGCTGTTAGTGACACCAAACTGCGGCCAGAGAGTTGGGTCATGTCCCAACCGACGTCCAACAAGTCCTGACTTGTCCCTACTGTTTCCTGAAGCACACACAGCTGAAATATCAGAGCTTTTTGTAATCTATCTGCAGTAAGCTGCCATAAGCCCCTCTGTTTACCCATTTAACTGATATACTTGTTCTGCTCCTTCATTTCCGCCCCTGCTGTCGCCCACTCTACTGGAAAACTGGAAAAAGCTAGTACCAGAGAGCAGTGCTAGCTGTGGTTACATCTTCAGTCTTGAAGGGGAAGTTAGTTTTTTTTCAATCTGGACCTATTTTCTAGCATGAAATACATACATTTACTCACCCATACAGTTTTGGTGCAACTTCAATTCCTTTGGGAGATATTTAGATCCACTCGAGATCAGCGTATGTCCAATGGAATTGATTGGGCAACCGTGCGCAACCTCTAAATAAGGCATTATCTGCCACAAACTCCTTCATTTCACCAATGTTTTGTTACCAAACATTAGTCAGGCCCCCCCTGTGAGCTCGAAAAAGCTTTTTTGTAGTGATTCGTTCTTATTCACAGACATTTTTAGTGCAGCAGCTTCGATGACGTCACAATTATGCGACACCATAACAAGTAAATGTCTGTAAATAAGGACGAATCACCACAAAAAAGGTGCTTCGAGCTCACGGGGGCAAGGGGGGGGGGGTCCGACTAATGTTTAGTCACAAAACATTGGTGAAATTAAGGAGTTTGTGGCAGATAATGCCTTATTTAGAGGCTGCGCGAGGTTGCCCCATCACTTCCATTATATCGGATATACGCTGATCTGGAGTGGATCTAAATATCTCCAGAAGGAATTGAAGTTGCACCAAAACTGTCTGGGTGAGTAAATGAATGCATTTAATGCTAGAAAATAGGTCCAGATTGAAAAAAAACTAACTTCCACTTTAAAGGAATCGTACACCCACAGAATGATGGTCCCTCACCTTCTCATTCTCATGCTGAGAAAGAGTCCGGAGCACTTTTTTTAATATCTCAAAGCCTAAACAGTAGAACATCTAGCTGCCGCAAAGTGTGCCCCTGCGCGTTTACGACACTACGGAAGCCGCGGCAGATAAGATCGTGTGTTTGTCCGCAACTCTTAGCACAATGTAAACAGTGAATTTCTTTTCAGTGTTTCCCCTACCATGTTATTGGTGGGGCGGCCCGCCTACGTGAGGTCTCGCCCCCCATAATTGCCACACCGCACCACCCACAGACGCAGAGATGCGACAGAGAAATCAGCGTGTTACACGATCTAATCAGAGTATGAATCTCTACCATGGGGATTTGATAAGAATGCTTAAATATCGCCACCATTGTTCCACTCCACGGCTGCTCTCAGCCTGTCCTACGATGGGATGTTGGCTGAGCATCAAGATGTCGCCTTGAAAATCATCTCTAAAATCTAGATTATTTGAACTGCTAAAGTCAAATCAGCAGCTTTTGATTTAAAAAATGTATATTGATTAATAATAATCAAATAAAATCCCCACATTTGGCCGCACTGCTGGTTTTTCAGCGTCTCTGACCTTATTGCATGCATTCTGTCATCTCACAATCTTCCTCGATAGTTTTTCTCAAAAGACTGGCAACTGATTCAAAGAATTTCAGTGTACAGGGAGTATGAGGCAAATGAGTATTTTGACCACATCATCCTCTTTATGCATGTTGTCTTACTCCAAGCTGTATAGGCCCAAAGCCTACTACCAATTAAGCATATCAGCTGATGTGCATCTCTGGAATGAGAAGGGGTGTGGTCTAATGACAACACCCTATATCAGGTGTATTAGGCAAACATAATTATTAGGCAACTTCCTTTCCTTTGGCAAAATGGGTCAAAGAGGGACTTGACAGGCTCCGAAAAGTAAAAAATAGTGAGATATCTTGCAGAGGGATGCAGCACTCTTAAAATTGCCAAGCTTCTGAAGCGTGATCATTGAACAATCAAGCGATTCATTCAAAATAGTCAACAGGGTCGCAAGAAACATGTGGAAAAACCAAGGCGCAAAATAACTGCCCATGATCTGAGAAAAGTCAAGCGTGCAGCTGCCAAGATGCCACTTGCCAGCAGTTTTGCCATATTTCAGAGCTGCAACATCACTGGAGTGCCCAAAAGCACAAGGTGTGCAATACTCAGAGACATGGCCAAGATAAGAAAGGCTGAAAAACCACCACCACTGAACAAGACACACAAGCTGAAACGTCAAGACTGGGCCAAGAAACATCTCAGACTGATTTTTCTAAGGTTTTATGGACTGATAAAATGAGAGTGAGTCCTGATGGGCCAGATGGATGGGCCCGTGGCTGGATCGGTAAAGGCCAGAGAGCTCCAGTCCCACTCAGACGCCAGCAAGGTGGAGGTGGGGTACTGGTATGGGCCAGATGGATGGGCCCGTGGCTGGATCGGTAAAGGCCAGAGAGCTCCAGTCCCACTCAGACGCCAGCAAGGTGGAGGTGGGGTACTGGTATGGGCTGGTGTCATCAAAGATGAGCTTGTGGGGCCTTTTCAGGTTGAGGATGGAGTCAAGCTCAACTCCCAGTCCTACTGCCAGTTTCTGGAAGACACCTTCTTCAAGCAGTGGTACAGGAAGAAGTCCGCATCCTTCAAGAAAAACATGATTTTCATGCAGGACAATGCTCCATCACACGCATCCAAGTACTCCACAGCGTGGCTGCAAGAAAGGGTCTAAAAGAAGAAAAACTAATGACATGGCCTCCTTGTTCACCTGATCTGAACCCCATAGAGAACCTGTGGTCCCTCATCAAATGTTAGATTTACAAGGAGGGAAAACAGTCCACCTCTCTGAACAGTGTCTGGGAGGCTGTGGTTGCTGCTGCACGCAATGTTGATGGTGAACAGATCAAAACACGGACAGGATCCATGGATGGCAGCTTTTGAGTGTCCTTGCAAAGAAAGGTGGCTATATTGCTCACTGATTTTTTTTGTTTTGTTTTTGAATGTCAGAAATGTATATTTGTGAATGTTGAGCTGTTATATTGGTTTCCCTGGTGAAAATAAAGTGTGTTTAAGTGTGTAAATTAAGTGTTTTTTTGTTGTGTAGGTAGCAGCTGCTCGTCTCAGCTGTACTACAGAAGCGTGCATCGTAAATACGCGGCCCCGAAAAGTGTGTATAACACCCTGATAACTAACGGAAAGCTAAATCTGGACTCACAGGACAATAGTACTCGTTTGTTCATTCATTCTACTTAAAGCATTGGCAAAAATCAAGGAGTTTTACTGCAGATAATGTCTTATATAGCGGCTGCCCCGTCTTCACCATTATTACAGGATGTACACTGAAGGGCGACTCAATGTAATATCTTTTGAAGGACTCAAAGTGATGCAGGAACTTTACCGGTGAGTAAATGCACGTATAAACTCCTAGAAATAAGGTCCAGGTTGAAAAAAAGAAAGTTCTCCTTTAAGCTATTAAATGCTGATTTGTAAATGTAAGAGTTTTAAGGATCCCGGAGGAACCATGTATACAAAATATTTCAGATTTCATACAATTTAGACCAGCCCCAGAAATAGTTTATGATAGGAAGAGTGAATACTTCATGATAAAACCCGCTTCATCATCCTGGAAACCACCAGGACCTTCATGGAATTTCAGAGGCAGTGTCATTGACCAACCCCTTACTCCCACAGGCTAAGGACAGACTACCCCCCTTTGACACTGTATGTGCTCAGCATGCAGTCGCGGTGCACACAAAAGCCCCGTTTCCACCAGTGGGTCCGGGTCTGGCAGGATCGGTCCATGTTTTTTTTTGTCTCCACAGATAAAAACTGGGACGCGTACCTTTATATCCGACCCCACCTACTTTTTTTTGGTCGGTAGGGGCACACTGATCTAATTGACCAGGACCAAAGAGATGGAGCTACTGTAATACACAACAATCTGTTGATTGGTTGAAATATCTGTTACTTCCCACGTGACCCAGTGTAAAAACAAAGCGGGGGTGACTCAAAGCGTTGCACTTTGATGATGTCACGCGATCACGTAGGAGCGCTATCCAGCTAATACTCCGCCTCCAGAGGAAGGTACAGGCTACTGTGGGGACGCAACGTGAAATCAACATATCCGTACCAAAACCCACCTGATCCGGCCTGGCCCGACCTGACCCAGACCTGCAGGTGGAAACGGAGTTTAAGGATCTACAGGGGTCTCCTTGTGCCCCCCCCTCACTACCTGGACAATCATACAGTGGAGCGTAAAAGCTGGCCGTTGGCAGAATCGGACCAGACGAGGATGAGGAGGGTTACCCTTTTATCTCCTCTTCCACTTAACAGCACCGCAGTCCAGCGGAGGGCATCAAGGATGCCCCCGACGGGGAAACTCTGATAAACTCCAGCACCCCGTTCACTAATAACATTTCATGGTTTCCCAGTGGGGATGAGGCTTTCTCCACTCTGACATTAAATACTGCTGGACCATACCTCAAAGTGAGGTATTAAACAAGTCTTTATTCCAGTCTACCGTACAGTCCCCCCGCGATCAATCACAAGCCACAGGTATGGTTACAGAAAGCCAAAAATTCCCTTCATTTATGCCAACACTGGAACTTTATATGGAAAAGGAGCAGGAGATTATGGAGGAGAGCTTCAGAGGTCGGAGATGTGAGCGGAGTCTGAGGCTGGGTTACATGTCATGACCCAACTCCATCTAATAAGCTTAGACTCCACGCTAACACGTGGGAGGCGTTACAGAAGATTCTCCACCATCAACACAAAAGCCTCCGAGTTCGGGTTCAGTGTGGAGTTTCATTCAAAGCGGGGAGTAGAAACTGCTCAGGCAGATTGTTTAACAGCTGGAAGTGTTTCTGTGTGCAGATTATTTATACAGTACCCCCGTCACATTACGACTCCATAAAACGGCAGAACTCCTCGTCCGTGTGGATAGTTGACTCCAGTTTGACTGTGACTGTAGCTCAGCGCGGAGCAGAGGAAAACCGCAGGATGCATGACCCTCCGGGCATTTCTGCCAGGTTCGCTAGCGCTTACGTGTACAGTTGGAGATGGGCTGGAAAAGGTGTTTATGCATTACCTGATGACTCAGCACCTCACACCAAGTCATCCTCTGAATGTTCAGCTTTGCCTAATCCGTGACACCCCACCCGGAGCTATGTGAGCTCATCTAAACTGCATCTTTATTTGGATCTGAAGCAAATCTGAAGGAAAACCTTCGCAATGTTGCTTCCTAGAGAAGAGATGAAGCCAACGAGCTGAGCTGCCAGCAGGAGGCCGCAGGAAGACAAAATGTCGGCGCAGCAGCAGAAACCAAACCCATAACATCAGCTGCTGGGGAGAAAATGGAAGCAGATCCTCGGAAATCAGCCAGTTTTTCTCTACAAGCACAAACAGCCGGTCAGGTGATCGATCAGATCAGATGGGGGTGGGTTTCATTATCCACCAACTTTCATATAATGGAGTTCAGCGGCGACTGAACCAAAAAGGTCCATGAAAGTCCTCAAAAACTTGTCAGTATTCCTCCATACTGCTCATCCAATGTAATCCAAATGTCCTGAGTGGGTAGTGTCCAGAATTTACTGGAAACCATGACATTTAGTAGATTTTTATAGCTTAAACAGGAGAACATGGAGCTGCTGCAAAGCGCCCCCTTACGAGTTCACTACACTACAGCCGCGGCAGACGAGATCGCGCGTTCTCTTTTTCTTTCTTTCTTTGTTTTAAATCAATATTCCACCCCTCTTGTGTTTGTCTGCATCTCAGTCGCTCTTAGCACAATGCAAACAGCAAATTTCTTCTTCTACACTTGCATTATCGGCAGAGTAGGCGCTGAATGCCGCGGTTTCCGTAGTGTCGTGAACTAACGGGTGCATTTTGTGGCAGCTACATGTTCTACTGTTTAGGCTAGGGGTGGCCAAGTTCGGTCTTCCAGAACCACAATCCTTCAACTTTTAGATCCACCTCTTCTCCAACACAGCTCATGCACGTCATTCAGCTCTGCAGAGGTCTGATAACAAGCCATCTGTTTGATTCAGGTGTGCTGGAGAAGGGGTGGATCTAACCCCCCCTGGTTTATTTCTTTTTTTTATATATACTTTATTCATCCCAATTAGCAAGCCAATTAGGAAATTCATTCTCTGCACTTTTACCCATCTCAGGTTGAACCTGAGAGCAGTGGGCTGCTATTTAAAGCGACCGGGGAGCAGTTGGTGGGGGGGTTAAGGACCTTGCTCAAGGGTCCACAGTGGTTCACATGCGTGCCGTGTCAGGGACTCGAACCCGGGTCTGCCGCACCAAAGCCCGCGACATAAACCACTACGCTAGGCTCTAAAAATCTACTAAATGATGTGGTTTCCAGTAAATTCTGGATGCTACCCACTCAGGACACTTGGATTACATTGGACGAGCAGTATGGAGGAATATTGACAAGTTTTTGTGGACTTTTATGGACCTTTTTGGTTCAGTCACTGCTGAACTCCATTATATGAAAGTCGATGGATTACGAAACCCCCCCGGATCTCCGGCTGCATTTGAGATATTCAAAAAGTGCTCCGGTCTTGCTCAGCATGAGGATGAGGAGAAGATGAAGGACCATCATTCTGTGGGTGTACTAATTCTTTAAGTCTGATTTCTTTGGTGATAAAACGATGCTTCCTCACCTGCAGAATAACCACCGGTTTTGTAAAGGTGCGACCGGGTTAATGATGTTAATGTTGAACGTAACACTGAGATGAAATGTTATCATGTCATTTGTGATTTTGTAATTATGTACGACTCAAGCTGGTTACAGAAACACAGTCAGCATCAACATTTACTGAACATTTCAAGATGGAGAACGGTCTATTCTGATTGGTAGTTTCACTGGTTAACATGAAGCAGAGGTCTTTTTTAGTTGTTAATGAGCTACGGCCTGGAACAGTACTGTATTCAGTTTTAGATATATGATCTAATTTCCACTGTTCCAGTATTATCTGTGTTCTGCTCAACGACAGCTGAAGTCAAAGCTAGCAACATGTTTTCCTGCCTTTCTAAATCCTCTCCCATTTTATGATGCAGTTTCCATGTCCAGGTAGAGCTCTTGTAGCCTTGTCATCCGTTTTCTCTGACAGAAATCTAGCGTCATATGTAGGATTTATTTACTGTTTACATAGCCAAGGGGATTTTGTTGGAATGACACTTTCTGGTCACTTTACTTTGTTTTATATTATTTTGTTACACTGGTTTAAAAAGATGCAAATAAATAAAACATTAAGACCTTTAATGAGTGTTCATGTGATTTAATAGTGTTTAATAACTGCACAATCAGAATGTTGTGATTGCTTCTTTGACAATAATACAAAAAAAACAAACATATGCAATCATGCTATTTCTAATCCGAGAGGCATCTTTCAGATTTTTGTTGTCTTCAGCTGTTCTACAGTAAGCTGAGCGAGCTCATCAACAGAGGCTGATGGAAACATGAGTCAGGTCTGTAGGTGAGGTTAGACTGATGACTCACGACGGTGGAAAGTTCAGGCACGGTGAATATGAGCTGCTGCCTGCAGGAAGGTTGACTGCTGCAGGTTGAATCGAAGCTCAGACTGGAATCCACCATGAGAGCTCCACTGAAGACGAGACCTCACAGAGGCACCGAGGCAGGAGCCACGGACATCAACAGTCCAAAGCTCAGAACTTTTTAAAGCAATAAATCTAAACTTTTTGAACAGTTTAAAGACCCACAAGGATCTTTTCTCAGTTTTCTCAGTTTTCCTATCGACGGCTAAACTAGCATCCATCTTCATGGTACCTGCACTGTGATTCCCTCCAGCCAGTCAAAGACATTCTTATCTGGACTCTTGTTCTGTCCCTTCCTCTCTTTCTTTTCCTCTCTTCCTCCGGTAACGTTTCCTTGAATCTGACATGATGTGTTCATGTCTGGTTCATATCCGTTTGCTAGTAAGTGACGCGGTGCTGCAACCAACAGTCGTCTGCAACGTCGCGGCCACGTCCCGCACGGGAAACTTACATACTGCTGTTTCTGACTCTCCGGACACCTCTGGGCAGTGACGGCTCAAATATGCGCATAATGAGTGTTGGTGTGTCATCAAAACCAGTCAGAAATGAATATTTTTAAGGTGGAAATGTTACGTTGTAGTCTTTAACACTTGAAACTTTGGAACACTGCAAAAACTCAAAACCTTACCAAGTATATTTGTCTAATTTCTAGTCATAGTATCTAATCACCCTCGATATCAGACATAATTACCATCAGAGAAACATTTCAGTGAGACATAGGAACTTGTTTTAAGTAGAGCTGTCAGTTTAACTGATTTAATTAATTAGATTAATTACTTACACTGCAAATTAATGCATTGAAAAAAATAATCACAATTAATTCAGAGAGCCAATTCAATACACAAGCAGCGGAAGAAGCAGAAGCAGAAGAAGAAGCAGCAGAAGCAGAAGAAGACAACAAAGAAGAAGAAAAAAAAAAAAAATATAATATATATATATATATATGTGTGTATACATACATATACCGGTATATACAGTATATCACGGTTATTGTGACCAAAGTCATCACAGTTATCATTTTTATCGTGGTATTATACAAATAGCCCCCAGCATCTTTAAAAATATCCAAAATGGGTCTAAATGTCTACTTTGTCCCTCTTAAGGGGGGGGGGGTCTCAAGACTTCTGTCCATGTGGGGGCCTTTGTTGCCTTCCGCCATGTTTTCATAAATTAAACATTGCAAACAGTGACTGCTGCTGCTTTTCCAGCCAATCACTGGGAGTTTTTCAAAGTGCAGTAATCAGTCACGGTTTTAACAATAATTAAAATTTGAAAAGGTATTACTAATCGTTGGGATTTTTATCACGGTTTACCATTTTAGCGGTAATCGTTACATCCCTAATATATACAGGGGGTGGACAATGAAACTGAAACACTTGGTTTTAGACCACAATCATTTATTAGTATGGGGTGGGGCCTCCTTTTGCGGCCAATACAGCGACAATTCGTCTTGGAAATGACATGTACAAGTCCTGAACAGTGGTCAGAGGGATTTTAAGCCGTACTTCTTGCAGGATAGTGGCCAGGTCACTACGTGATGCTGGTGGAGGAAAACGTTTCCTGACTCGCTCCTCCAAAACTCCCCAAAGTGGCTCAATAATATTTAGATCTGGTGACTTTGCAGGCCATGGGAGATGTTCAACTTCACTTTCATGTTCATCAAACCAATCTTTCATCAGTCTTGCTGTGTGTATTTGTGCATTGTCATCCTGATACACTGCACCTAGGGCTGTAACGATACACCAACTCACAATTCGATTCGTATCACGATTTTTGACCCACGATTCGATACACATAACGATTTTTTATTTTTTTTTCCCTAATTTAAAAAAATTTTTTTTTTTTTTTACTTTAAAACCGAAAAAATGATGACATAGCAGCGCGTCTCAGAGAGGAGGAAAGCATTCAGACATCACTTTCCCGTTGGCTGGAACAACTTATTTTCAGTTGCATCGCTGGAAACTCCAACATGCTGAAAATCAGCTGTTCAAAGTTAAATCAAAGGGAAGGAGGTCTGGATGCTTTCACTGCTCCGCAGGGATCCCCCGTTATTGATCTTATTTGTTCAGGCTGGATCGAAGAATAATATGATTTTTTTATTATTATTGGTTTATTTCTTCACACATGCGGTGCGCACACGCGCGGTATCCTGTTGGTCGTTTTGTTGCTTTCACGGGGAGTCCCTACCGACACTGGTCCTCCTCTCCGCTCTGATTGGGCGAGCTGTGTGAGGGACCGGCCGGGACTCCACACTGCA
Organism: Atherinomorus stipes; assembly: GCA_023101725.1. NCBI lineage: Eukaryota > Metazoa > Chordata > Actinopteri > Atheriniformes > Atherinidae > Atherinomorus > Atherinomorus stipes. The sequence continues at coordinate 314,413 of JALJCO010013273.1, forward strand.
AGCGGGGGCGGGTCAGGACAGGACCGCCACTGATTTACCATCACAAGTCAGAGCAGACTCATCCCGGTTGAAGGTTTAGGTAACGATGGAAAACTGCCAAGTTTCATTTGACACTCACGAAAAAAACGTGACACTTTACCTGGTGCCTTTAAAGCCTGGTTCAAACCACACGAATTTAGGCCGATTTTGGCCCGACGGAGGCGTCGCAGACAGTCGCTCACTGTCGTGCACGATTCTGCCTTGTCGGGTCGTAGGACGTCGTGTCTTCGCTCCGTGTAATGTGACACAATCAGCGATTGGCGATTTGGCATCTGCGACGCTCCACGACCACAACGCAGAAAGACTGGCGTGTCAGAATTTTTTGGTTTTGTCCGTGTAGTGTGACACGTCCCACGACATGTCCCTTCATATTGACCAATAGGAGGACAGCGCGCCTTTCGCCTCTACCAGAGAGACGCTCAGGTGCGCCGGTACACAAACAACAATGGAGGAAAGGAGGAGAGACGCAGCCGCTCTCCGGTGGAGAGGTGGAGAGATTTATGGAGCTGTGGCATCAGTTTACTCCAGAAAAAAAGAAAAGAAAAGCAAGACTGGGTGTGCCAAATTTATTTTCAACAGTGTTAAACCTCCACGAACATTCAAAAGGGTGTATCTCTCTTGAATAAAACATTACTTTATTAACTCGAAACATAACCACCAGCTATGTGCGTTCTATCAGTAATAGTAATAGTCAACAGGAGTTCACAGCAGGTAAACGTGCACGAATGTGACGCTCTCAAATAAATCAATGACAAAGTCACAGAAAAATCACTTTGTTTAAATAAAAACACCGCAACATAACAGACATTGCGCTCAATGAGATGAGCATATATGACACCCATGCGCGCACTCGTGCACTCAGCCGTAACTATCCACATTACGCGTGATCATCAAAGCTAATTAACCATCTGAACACCTACTGGGTGCAGAATATAGACACAGCGATGCTGCTGCTGCGCAGCTCTCAGTTTATCATGCGTGTGTGGTTTCATGTGGTTGCCATGGTTTCCACCGTGCGCTCTGAACTGATGGAGTTCAGTGAATGACGTGAGGACGCACCTGTATGCGTTCGTATAGAACAACACACTTTATTTCACTTCATGGCAGTTTTCTTAAAAGTAGCGTCACCGGGTCGGCTGGACTTTGCTCTCGTGGCAGCAGGCTGGTCAGCCTGATGGTTTTGGCTTCGCTTGGCACTGGGCGTCCTGCGCGCGGCGCGTGATGCACCTGGTGGAAGCAACGGCGCTGATCAGAGCCCAGTTTCTCTCTTTCAGAGCTCTTTTTCAAAGATGAGCTCGCATCATGGATTTAATCCTGTTTAGTTACAACTGAAAACCCGCTCGACAGAACAACTGGAACAGGCAGAATACACAAAACAGTTCATGTTGGTCACAATAATGGAGGGGACTGATGTCTCCGTCCACTTTCCACTTCATGAGTGATCCAAACAGTCAATTCAGAGACTCCAAACCAAGTGACTGATTGACAGCTGCTTGTCCCGCCTCCCGTTTCGTGTTGTCTTTTGCGACACCCCGCGACGATCAGGCGGTTGTCTGTCTGGTGCAATCCTTGTAGTGTGACCACTCGCGAGTAACACGACACCGTACGATTTTATGACACAATTTCTGTTAATCTGACATATGACCATCGTGAACGACGGAAAAAGTCGTGTAGTTTGATCCTGGCTTAAGACAGACATGTTGTCTGGTTAGCGACTGAATGCTACAATAGCCTGTAGCCCGATGGGAAAAAGTCAAATAGTTTTCTGTGATCTGAGGAGTTTTAGAGCATCTGAACTGGGCGTGGAGGGTGTCGCGATCCTGCCTTCTCCCACCGCGAGACAGGATCGAGGCTCTGAGTGTCGCAATTTCGATTTCGATACGGGTATCGTTACAGCCCTAATAGCTGTGGTGTAGTATAGGTTTCATGTAGTATAGGTATAGTGTAGTACAGCTGTAGTATAGGTGTGGTGTAGTACCAGACTCTACTCTGCTCCAGTGGGTGAAACTAAGGGGGGGGACACTTGTCACACAGGCTCATTTCCACTCACCGTTTCAGACTCGTGAACAATGTTTTTTTTTTTTGTTTGTTTTGTTTTTTTAATGTTGTTTTTATTTATCTTGTGGTCTCTCTGTCTTATCCCGCGTCTGCTGTCTGTGTTGACAGCTGTCATCTCCCAAGACGTCACATGGCACCTGTCACCAAATGTTGATTGTCCAAGTGAGTGGAGGGGGCGGGGCTTAGCTAAAGGTCAATTATCGCAGTGTTACAATATCGCAATATTGTATCGTATCATGAAGTCTTTGACAATACCCACCCTACACACACACATGAAGAATGTGAGGTTAGTAACTAAGGTGACCAACAGAGAAGTGCCCCCCGCCCCTCCTGTCTTATCCGTGCTCGTCGCCTCCTCCTGCATCCATGCTAGCCGTGCATCTCAGCGCACGTGTGCTGCTCTGCGTGCGTGCAGAGGAGCTGGATTCTGCAGTGAGAGCAGTCATGAGGAAAATGAAATCAGTGTTTGCACGGCCCTCCTTTCATCCCTGAGCCCCGCTGAACGAGACAGCCGCGGGGGGAGCGCACACGCATTAACAAACTCACAAACAGTGGCGATTAAGCAGCGTCCAGCTGTTTCATTTCACCTCTTCACCAGACAGCAAACAGAGGAGGGTGTTGCAGGAGGTGTTGCAGCTCCGTATGCTACTCTCTGCATCCACGCACACTCGTACACGGCCGTATGTTAGCCACTGTCACCTGCTCAAATCAATGACGGGGAGTAATCCATTCCAATTAGGACGGCCTGCTCTCTGCTGGATGTGGAAGCAGATGAATCAATACAGAAATCCCCCTGCTAGCCAGCCGCTCTGTTCTCCCGCCGACATCAGAGGGCCGGGATGCTGTAAACCCCCCCCTCCGCTGACCTCTAACCTGTGCTGCGTTCCAAATCGCCTACGTCCATACTCAATACTCAGAAATTTGAGTGTACTGCATCAAAATTAAGAACAGTACGCACATGTGACTGAGGACACTCAGCGCACTCTCTCGTCCTGAATTCAAGTCAGTAGGTGGAGGTAACGAACAAATGGGACACAAACTGCTATGAAACTCAAGAGGAGGGGGGAGAAGAAGGAAAAGGAGAGGAAGGAGGAGAAGGAGATGAAGGAGGAGAAGGAGATAAAGGAGAAGAAGGAGAAGAAGGAAAAGGAGAAGAAGGAGGAGAAGGAGATGAAGGAGAAGAAGGAGAAGAAGGAGATAAAGGAGAAGAAGGAGATAAAGGAGAAAAAGGAGAAGAAGGAGAAGAAGGAGGAGAAGGAGATGAAGGAGAAGAAGGAGAAGAAGGAGATAAAGGAGAAGAAGGAGAAGAAGGAGGAGAAGGAGATGAAGGAGAAGAAGTAGGAGGAGAAGATGGAAAAGAAGGAGATAAAGGAGAAGGAGGAGGAGAAGGAGATGAAGGAGAAGAAGTAGGAGGAGAAGAAGGAAAACAAGGAGAAGGAGAAGGATAAAGGAGAAGAAGAAGGAGATGAAGAAGGAAAAGGAGACGAAGGAGGAGAAGGAGATGAAGGAGAAGAAGTAGGAGGAGAAGAAGGATAAAGGAGAAGAAGAAGGAGATGAAGAAGGAAAAGGAGAAGAAGGAGGAGAAGGAGATGAAGGAGAAGAAGTAGGAGGAGAAGAAGGATAAAGGAGAAGAAGAAGGAGATGAAGAAGGAAAAGGAGACGAAGGAGGAGGAGGAGATGAAGGAGAAGAAGTAGGAGGAGAAGATGAAGAAAAGAGAAGGAGGATAAAGGAGAAGAAGAAGGAGATAAAGGAGAAGGAGGAGGAGAAGGAGATGAAGGAGAAGAAGTAGGAGGAGAAGATGGAAAAGAAGGAGAAGGAAAAGAAGAAGGAGATAAAGGAGAAGGAGGAGGAGAAGGAGATGAAGGAGAAGAAGTAGGAGGAGAAGATGGAAAAGAAGGAGAAGGAAAAGAAGAAGGAGATAAAGGAGAAGGAGGAGGAGAAGGAGATGAAGGAGAAGAAGTAGGAGGAGAAGAAGGAAAACAAGGAGAAGGAGAAGAAGGATAAAGGAGAAGAAGAAGGAGATGAAGAAGGAAAAGGAGACGAAGGAGGAGAAGGAGATGAAGGAGAAGAAGTAGGAGGAGAAGATGGAAAAGAAGGAGAAGGAAAAGAAGAAGGAGATAAAGGAGAAGGAGGAGGAGAAGGAGATGAAGGAGAAGAAGTAGGAGGAGAAGAAGGATAAAGGAGAAGAAGAAGGAGATGAAGAAGGAAAAGGAGATGAAGGAGAAGAAGGAGATAAAGGAGAAGAAGGAGAAGGAGAAGAAGAAGAAGGAGGAGGAGGACACTCACCGCACTCGAGCGTAAAAATGTCAGCTTTAACAGCCTCAGCTGTGCAGCTTCAGCCAATAGCAGGAGGACATCGATTTGCTGACTCCGATTTCGGGCTAGGACTTACGAAAAGGCTTTTATGATTTTAAAGAAGAAAAAGGGGACAAAAGGGGAAAAGGGCGGGGGAGAGAGGGGGACGGAGTCCCGGGGGTAAAAGACGATCAGAAATATGTGAGAAGGAGATGGCCATCGCGTGCATTCCATTCCAGAGAGTGACCCAGAGGTAGGACAAGGGGTCGGACACCCAAAAATCACGCTACCGAGCACACAAGGGAACCCACTGAGTACAGAGTATGGTTAGTTACTCAGTTTGGGATTTTGAGTATTGCGTATGGAAGTAGACGATCTGGGACACAACACCGGTGTCCAACAAAGCCGCGTGTCATCCTAGAGGTCATAACGGGCCGAAGAACTGCACCTGGAGTCACCGGCGGCACGTCTGCCGGCTCCGAGCTGGCAGCTGAGCGGCGCTGAAGTGGAGCCGAGGCAACGGCAGCGAGCGTGGGGAGGGTGTGACCGAGAACCCGAAGTGTTAATGTACCGACCCCCCCTCGGGCAGCCGGCGTGCCGTAGGCCGTTCAGACTCGGCTCAACTCCAAACCTTCCGCTGACCTTTCCCTCCACCGTGACATTTGGACTCCTGGATAGGTCAAACGGGGCGTGGAGGGGGGGGCTGATGCCCGCAGGAATGTCTCCACCACAGTTTCATTGTGCGATTGTCAGAGAAATCATGAGTACGATATCATGCTGATTAATTTCCGAACACCATAATGTGTAAAATCACATGACAATCCTTATAATCCATCATGGCTGCCACGCTGGCAGCATGAAGTTGTGCATCACAGCTTCATATGAATGTGCATGGATGCGTGCTTGTGAAAATAAATGACAGCTGTCTTCAACGGTTCAGACGACCCATAAAAGCATCGCCCTCACACCAGGTCAACCATGGAGTAGTAAAACTGTCAGAAAGACTTTTTCCCAGCTGTGATGTAACACTGCGTGAATGTTTCACTCGTCACATTGTGCTGGAAGCCAAACCAGAGTCGCCCAAATTCAGAAACTGCAAATGACATGACATTTAACATGTCCGTGTTAGGTAAACATCAGTTACCGTACGTGTACAAAGGTGCTGGTTATTCTGCAGGTGCTGAAGCATGTGGGCCCTTCTCACGTGTCAACACCAGTATTTCCTCATCAGCCTCAGATGACCTGCTAATATGTGGGGCCGATATCGCTCTTGACTCCCAAATTAATATAATTATGGACACAATGAAAAGTTGTTTTACAACTCTAACTATAAAAAAGAACAAAGCACTTCAAATAAATATAGAAAAAAGAAACGTGCACTTGTAAACAAATATTAAATAGAAACATTTAAAAATTAAATTTATTTAATGGGGTGTTATAGCTCTTTCTCTGGAGCAGGAAAAGATGCAAATGACATGATGAATCAATAAAGGAAAAAACATGATTCAGCGATTCAACAAGCCGCAGCAGACGAGTTCGCGCGTTCTCTTTTTTCTGTCTTTCTTTGTTTTAAATCAATCTCCACCCCCTCCTGTGTTTGTCTGCAGCTCTGTCGCTCTTAGCACAACGTAAACAGCAAATTTCTTCTTCTACGCTTTCATTATCGGCAGAGTAGGCTCTGAACACCAAGGCGTCCGTAGTTTTGTGAACGTGAAGTAAGATGTAGTACTGTTTAGGCTCTAAAAATATACTAAATGTCGTTTTCGAGTAGATTCTGGACGCTACCCACTCAGGACACTTGGATTACATTGGACGAGCAGTTTGGAGGAATATTGACAAGTTTTTGTGGACTTTTATGGACCTTTTTGGTTCAGTTGCTGCTGAACCCCATTATATGAAAGTTGGGGGAAAAAGAGAAGCCTTCCTGATCGCCAGCTGCATCTGAGATATTAAAAATGTGCTTCAGAGTCTTGCTCACCATGAGGGGAAGTGGAAATTAAAGTTACATCATTCGGTGGGTGGACTATTCCTTTAAGTTTCCAGGCCGCCTGCTGACCCTGCTAAATGGGATGCAGCCATCAAACATGAACATTTTAACTGGAAGCCTTGGGAGATCTGAGCTTTTTTTTGTTGTCCAGTCACCTGCCACACTTGGCTGTGTCCATCCAGCGGTCCACAGCAGGACCTGGTCTGGGTGGGGTCAGGCTGGCTCAGGTTGGCTTTGGTATGGATGTTGATTTCACATTGCATCCCCTTCAGGGTCGCAATGCACTGTTGTTAAAAAGGGCACCAAACCGGTGTTACAGCAAAACCTGTGACCCATGAAAACCTATGACTGTAGGGGGCGATAACACCTGCTCCCCGATTCTTCTTCTGCAGATACTTAACTGTCAGCAGCAGGTAACCTCTTCATTTAATCTTTGTTAAACAGCAATATGGAGAGAAGCTGCCGTGTTGTGACCCCCCATATCTGTTCTCATTAAAACACAGGGACTCTTTATTGTTTCACTAAATGGAAGAAAAGCTGCAGCAGCCATGCTAACGATGTAACAGACGTCTAATGGATTGCAGCTGTAACCAAACATCACCTTCAATCAGAAAACCTCCCAGATTTTATTAATTATTATTATTATTATTTTCATTATTTAAAGCCCACAAGGACACCTGCAGTACGAAGCTCTGACGTCACTGGTTTGGTTGGCGCTGGGGTCCTGAATGAGAGTCCTCTAGTCCGGTACTGAGTCCTCAGTCTCCAGCTGAGTCCTGGAGACTGGTGAGCCAACAGAGAAGAACAGACTGAAGGAACCACGACTGTCTAAATACGAGTTTTCCAAAGTTCAGGCCGAAGACAGAACAGTTCATCTTCACAACCTTCAGCTGAACCAGAAACCGGTCCTGCTGCTGCTGGACCTCCGAAGAGGGAACCTCCGACTCCAGATCATGTGTGAACATTTTATAGAGAAAATGAGGAAAATGATCAGAAGACTTGGGCCCTGATTTGCAAAGAATCCACATAGAGAGCGCTAATTTCTTTGCAGATAAATAGCGTGCGTTGTCTCTTCAGCGTTTGCCGGTGATCTACAAAGATGATACGTGCAATCTGTAACAGGCGCAAACAGCAGTATTTAAATTGGGATTTAGCTGCGCTATTGCTGCACCATGGAAAGTTCAGACGAGCATGTGGTAAATGCAAAATGAAATTCATCCTGATAGAGAGATGTTAGTTCCAGAGATGTAATATGAGGCAAATAAAAAACAGGATATCAGATAAATATGAAGAGTTCATTTGCAAAAATAGTCAAACACCATCTAGAAAAAACGGAGTTAACTGGTTTTGCAAATAAACTCATTTACTTTTTGAATATTTTCACCAAATCAAGCTCACATGAAGTAGAGTTTTAATGATGTAAAATGGAGATAGGAGGTTTGTACCCAACAGTGATGAAAAGCAGTTAACTCTGTTTTTCCACAATGATGTTTGTCTGTTTTTGCAAATGAACTCCTCATATAATAACTATAAATAAAAACCATGCAGCAGGTTTCCCTGTGGGTCGTAAGAAGAGGCCAGTTTAAGGACGTGGATAAGGACACGCTGGTAAAGATGATCTGATATTACGCACAGACTGCGCTTTCTTTGGCACAATGCCAGGTGCGGGACCTGCGTAATTGCCCCCCACCCCATGCAAAACTCAGTAAAAAGTAGTATCAATTGTTTGTGCTACGTTACTGGTAATCTTCACTGAGGTTTTTTTTTGGGGGGGGGGGGGGGGGGCAACTTCAGGCAGGACAGTAACCTCAGAGCCGCAGCAGGAGCAGCAGTCCAGAGTTGATCTTAATTAATAATATGGTAACAGTGAAGCCATGTATGAGATAAATAAAAAAGAATGAATCCTCTCTGGAAGTATTTCCAAGAGAGAGGAGGGAAGGAAAGAAAAAGGAAAGAGATAAATAATATGCCATTGGCAAAAAATAAAAGAAAATAAAAAGACATTAGCTGCGTTTACATGGCGCAATTTTGATCTGATCAAACGCCAATCAGAATAAAAATGCGCCATGTAAACATGTCAGCTGATCCGATCGGCCTCGATCGGAAAGAACTTCCAAAAAATCAAGAGGGGTGGTTTAAACCTTTTTACGATCCGATCAGCAGAAAAAAATGCTCATGTAAACAGTCATTCCGATCGTTTCTGTGGAATTTTGTCTCTGCACATGCTTGAACCACGTGGGGGTTGTGTGACGTAGCAGATTCAGGGGAGACGGCGGAAGCAAAACACAACAGGACTTTGCTGGGAAACCCCAGATAGCAAAGGACAGCGCCGCGGATCTGCAGCAGCTGCGCTGTTCGCCACGGATCCGCCTTCCACAGTCATGTAGGAGTCTGGAAACTCTGATGTTAGCCGCTCTGATGACCTGGGGTCCAGCCGGTACATGTCCGCTACATCTCCACTCTGATGACCTGGGGTCCAGCCGGTACGTGTCCGCTACATCTCCACTCTGATGACCTGGGGTCCAGCCGGTACATGTCCGCTACATCTCCACTCTGATGACCTGGGGTCCAGCCGGTACATGTCCGCTACATCTCCACTCTGATGACCTGGGGTCCAGCCGGTACATGTCCGCTACATCTCCACTCTGATGACCTGGGGTCCAGCCGGTACATGTCCGCTACATCTCCACTCTGATGACCTGGGGTCCAGCCGGTACGTGTCCGCTACATCTCCACTCTGATGACCTGGGGTCCAGCCGGTACATGTCCGCTACATCTTCACTCTGATGACCTGGGGTCCAGCCGGTACGTGTCCGCTACATCTCCACTCTGATGACCTGGGGTCCAGCCAGGACGTGTCCGCTACATCTCCATTCTGATGACCTGGGGTCCAGCCCGTACATCTCCACTCTGATGACCTGGGGTCCAGCCGGTACGTGTCCGCTACATCTCCACTCTGATGACCAGGGGTCCAGCCGGTACATGTCCGCTACATCTCCACTCTGATGACCTGGGGTCCAGCCGGTACGTGTCCGCTACATCTCCACTCTGATGACCAGGGGTCCAGCCAGTACGTGTCCGCTACATCTCCGAGGTAAAAGCCCGGAACATTTTTCTGAATGCAGATGGTATAAAGGATAAAGTCCCACTGTCACCGGAGGTCTGGATGGAGCTAGAAAGACTCACTGAAACACTGGAGTCTGACCCAGTTGTTGAGGTCCGGGCTTTCACAATGTTGGATCCGTTGTCATGGTGATGCAGACCTGTTCTTCATGCAAATCTCAGCTAGCTAACACTTTTTGTAATGCGGTTTTCACTGGCGTTAGTCCAGGAAGTACAGTCTCCAAACACAGAGTTTCCAGTTGGAGGTCTTCAGTGAGGAAATGCAGTGAAACTCATGAAGGTTCTGCCGCGACTACAGCTGCGTTTGTAGCACGTCATCTTTCTTGTAACTGAAGTAGCTCCAAATCATCGACGTACTGTTTTTAGGTTGTTGCGCATCTACATCCCCTCCACTTTCCCCGCAGCCTCCTGCCACCACACTCCTCATTCCTGCCAAACAGGAGGAGGATGGGGGTGCATTTAAGACAGTAAAAGCCCGTTTATTGGTCGTTTGCACAGAGCATATGAACTGCGACTGGAATATCACGGAACTTCCTTAAAATACGTAAACATAAACGCCTCCAGAAATCGCCGTTTAGGCCGTCTTTGGGATGTGTACATCGTACGGGCCAGTATGGCCATGAAGGTAAATTTTCGATATAATGTCCAGCCTTACGGAGACGGATCTACTGGATGCATCTCCTCTTGTCTCTGCAACGTCATGTCATGCTTTACGAGCTAGTAGGCCGTCCTCCACACTGACACCTTGGTTTTGTTTTTTCTATAACCAAAACAAACCAACAAAGACTTTTTAAGCCATTCGGAGGGAAATCCCCCCCCCCGCCACAGTGAAGCAAAGCAAAGCAGTACACACGGTTACCTGTGGACGTGTCTGGAAAAATGACCAAAAATGACACGAGTTCTCTGCTCACGTCGTGTAATGACACACATGCATCTGACGAGTTAAACAAGCAGCGTCTATCCGCTGCTCTGACTGGGACGCTGAGACAACACCTGAGCTCCCGGTCCCACCTTAATGATCACTCAGAGCAGCGGGAGGAAGGAAGGAGGCTGCTCGCTTGCTAATTTTAGAAGCTCAGCATCTCAGATGAAACACTGGAGAAGGCAGAGGGGAGGCGGGAAACTTCTCCATCTCTCTGCATCACATCCTTCTAACCATCATTACACCCTTCATCCGGAGTGAAGCGGTCTCTCAGCTCTTTGATTCACTGATTCATTTCTCTCTTCCCGTCTCCCTCGGTCCGACTCTTTCATTCTCACCTCCCTCCCATCTGACGGTGCCCGGGTAAATAAACAGTGCTGTGCATGATGATGCTAATTAGAGCGGGTTCAGGGACGTGACGAGCCCCGAGACAGAGAAACAGCAAGGTCGGGAGGAGAGGAGATAAGATGGAGGGGGAGGAGGCAACAGCACACACACAGAGCTCCTGAGCACGAAGGATGGACTGCTTCCTCCGTAACTGCCGCTGATGCTGCGTCGGAAAGCGAGACCACCAGAGAGGGAGCACGTGGCAGAAGAACAGGGAACTCTGCAAACTTCCTTAATGACGGCTGCTTCCAGAAACGTGCAGCGAGATCAAAAGAATATGCAGATGATCCCGACAGTTCTCCTCCTGCTGAGATGAAGGCTGCGTTTCTGAAAGCAGGTCAGTGGAAGGAGTCCCATCACCGTGGGACGGCCTGTCCGGGAGTCACAGCTGGGAGGGAACACCAGCCGGTGGTGAACCCCAGCAGCACGACCGGTCAGCTGGAGCGGGTTAAAACTGACCGTGACGTTATTTTTTGAGAGAAGGTTCGAGCTTTGTCATGAAAATGCTGAAACTAAAACCAGACAGGAAAGCAGAGAAACCTGCAGCTTCAGTCGGATCTGTGACAGGTGTCCACATTTACAGAGGACCGCCTCTGGAAATGCTTCATCAGAGAGTCAGGATGCTTGTGTCGGCGTGGGGGGGGGGTCTGACGTGGGACAGACAACCACTGACAACTACTGACATCATCAGTCTTTATTTACCGGGGCCCTAAAAACCCCCGGGCGAGTTTTCACCAACACTGCCAGGGTAACAACAACCCCCCCCCCCCCCAATAACAACTTTTAATTCTATTTATTGTCATGACATGGAAAAAATGTCCATTTTGCTTCTGTTCTCGTGTTAAACTCGAAAGTTTTAGATTTTTATAATTCATTCAGAGTTGTTTGTGTTTATCTGACACGGCTGTGAAACGTCACGTTCAGCTTTGACAGAAAATAAATATTTGAACACAATGAATCATCTAATGTCTTTAAATCTTAAAGGAATAGTACACCCACAGAATGCTGTTCCTTTATCATTCTGGTCCTTCAAGACTCTGGAGCACTTTTTTAATATCTCAAATCCAGCCGGAGTGCAGGGGAGGGGGGGGGGTTATCGTTTTCCCCCAACTTTCATATAATGGAGTTCACCGGCGCCCGATCCAAAAAGGTCCATAAAAGTCCACAAAAACTTGTCAATATCCCTCCATGCTGCTCGTCCAATGTAATCCAAGTGTCCTGAGTGGGTAGCGTCCAGAATTTACTGGAAACCATCATTTAGTAGATTTTTATAGACTAAACTACTACATTGCAGTTTCTAGTTGCGCGTTCGTGCGAGTTCATGACACTACGGAAGCCGCTTTCAGCGCCTACTCTGCCAATAATGCAAGTGTAGAAGAAGAAATTCTCTGCTAACATTGTGCTAAGAGCAAACGAGCTGCAGACAAACAAGAGGGGTTGATATTGATTAGAAATAGAAAGAAAGAAAGAAAGAAAGAAAGAAAGAAAGAAAGAAAGAAAGAAAGAAAGAAAGAAAGAACGCGCGATCTCATCTTCTGCGGCTTCCGTAGTGTTGTGAACTCGCAGGGACGCACTTTTCGGCAACTAGATATTCTACTGTTTACGGTATAAAAATCTACTAAATGATGTGGTTTGCAGTAATGAGGGTGAGTAGAAAATGAAGGACCATCATTCTGTGGGTGTACTATTCCTTTACGAGTAACAGGGAACATTTAAAATTGTCAAAAATAAAGATTTATTTTATATTGTGATATAAATATTGAACAATATGAAAAAATAATGGTGATAGAACTTTTTCGCCCGGCTCTACCAGATACAGAAAAGGAACCCTGGGGAAGCCAAATTTTTTCAGCAGCTTAGTAGTTGGAGTGTTAAACTCACACTGAAAATAAGACAAAATCACCTAAAGAGAAGCATTTCAGTGAGATATAGAAACTTGTTTTAAGACAAATGTATCTTATTTCAAGAAATATAATCAAGAAAATTTCCCTTGTTCCACTGGCAATTTTTTTGCTTATAAACAGCAAAACCTTTTTTTTTTAAACTTATTTTTAGAGTGACCAAGACACTTTTTCCTTGTAATAAGCGATGCTACCAGCTAATGCTACATGTCAGGATCACAGCCCACCTCGGACCGCGATGATCGCTGCTGCTGAGTTAAGCAGACGTGTGCCCCCAGCTCTCATGGGGGGAGGGGGCAGGAAACAAAACCAACAGCTGGTGTAAAGACGATCTGTGATGTTGCACCAGGATGTTTCATGATTAAAAGACGTCCCAGACTGGGGCCACATCGGTCATGACAGGGGTGGAGAACACTTGGTTGTTACAAGCACTTGCATAAGCTTTTAATCTGCTGTAAAGTCTGACAGCATCGGTGATGGAGAGACAGAGAGCATTGCTGGATACCCAAGACTGAGGAGGGAAACAGTAGATGAGCTATTTTTATAATGAGGTCAGTGTGAGCTGTGGGACTTTACTCTCCGAGGAAACGCACACATGCACAGAGCGGCCCTGGTGAGAGGGCTGCCTCCGTCCGCAGGAGGAAGACCAAGGAGATGAGGAGCAAAGCTTTCAAGGATTTTGCTCCCAGTCTCTTTGGTAGGAGCATTTTTCTTTCTGTACTGAAATCAGGCTGATGATGAATTATGGAACATGACTGACATTTATTTCCTCTCAGCTCTCATGTCTCCGTCTGAAGCCCAGAAAGAAGCTGCTGTTCAGCATCGACTGAGGATGTAACCTGGCGTCTAACCCAGCATCCACCGAGCGTCTAACCCAGCATCCACCAAGCGTCTAACTGAGCGTCTAACCCAGCATCCACCGAGCGTCTAACTGAGCGTCTAACCCAGCATCCACCGAGAGTCTAACCCAGCATCCACCGAGCGTCTAACCCAGCGTCTAACCCAGCATCCACCGAGAGTCTAACCCAGCATCCACCGAGCGTCTAACCCAGCGTCTAACCGAGCATCCACCGAGCGTCTAACCCAGCATCTAACCCAGCATCCACCGAGCGTCTAACCCAGCGTCTAACCCAGCATCCACCGAGAGTCTAACCCAGCATCCACCGAGCGTCTAACCCAGCGTCTAACCCAGCATCTAACCCAGCATCCACCGAGAGTCTAACCCAGCATCCACCGAGCGTCTAACCCAGCATCTAACCCAGCATCCACCGAGCGTCTAACCCAGCATCCACCGAGCGTCTAACCCAGCGTCTAACCCAGCATCCACCGAGCGTCTAACCGATCGTCTAACCCAGCATCCACCGAGCGTCTAACCCAGCATCCACCGAGCATCTAACCCAGCATCCACCGAGCGTCTAACCCAGAATCCACCGAGCATCTAACCCAGCATCCACCGAGCGTCTAACCCAGCATCCACCGAGCGTCTAACCCAGCGTCTAACCCAGCATCCACCGAGCGTCTAACCGATCGTCTAACCCAGAATCCACCGAGCATCAAACCCAGCATCCACCGAGCGTCTAACCCAGCGTCTAACCCAGCATCCACCGGCGTCTAACCCAGCGTCTAACCCAGCATCCACCGAGCGTCTAACCGATCGTCTAACCCAGAATCCACCGAGCATCAAACCCAGCATCCACCGAGCGTCTAACCCAGCGTCTAACCCAGCATCCACCGAGCGTCTAACCCAGCGTCTAACCCAGCATCCACCGAGCGTCTAACCCAGCGTCTAACCCAGAATCCACCGAGCGTCTAACCGATCGTCTAACCCAGCATCCACCGGCGTCCGTCGTCTAACCCAGAATCCACCGGCGTCTACCCAGATCCCGCTCGCATCCACGGGCGTTAACCCAGCATCCACCGGCGTCTAAGAGCGTCTAACCAGCATCTAACCCAGTCCAGGCGTTACCAGCATCCAGTTGGGTCCGCTCCGCAGGTCGCCCGGGCCGCGTCAGCCCCGGCGTCTAACCGTCGTCCCGGCTCCACCGAGCGTCTAACCGGCATACCCGCATCCACCGGCGTTACCGTCGTTCCAGCATCCACCGGCGTTACCCTCTAACCCAGAATCCACCGGCGTCTAACCCAGCATCCACCAAGCGTCTAATGAGCGTCTAACCCAGCATCCACCGAGCGTCTAACCCAGCATCCACCAAGCGTCTAACTGAGCGTCTAACCCAGCATCCACCGAGCGTCTAACTGAGCGTCTAACCCAGCATCTAACCCAGCATCCACCGAGCGTCTAACCCAGCATCCACCGAGCGTCTAACCAAGATCCACCGGCGTTCGTCGTCTACCCAGCATCCACCGGCGCTACCGTCGCTACCCAGATCCCCGGCGTCTAACCCAGAATCCGGCGTCTAACCCAGAACCACCGAGCGTCACCAGCACCACCGGCGTTCCAGCATCGGCGTCCAGCCCGGCGTCTAAGCGCTCCCCGGCGTCTACCCAGCATCCACCGGCGTCTAACCCAGCATCCACCGAGCGTCTAACCGATCGTCTAACCCAGCATCCACCGAGCGTCTAACCGAGCGTCTAACCCAGCATCCACCGAGCGTCTAACCCAGCATCCACCGAGCGTCTAACCCAGCATCCACCAAGCGTCTAACTGAGCGTCTAACCCAGCATCCACCGAGCGGAAACAGCGTCTAACCCAGCATCCACCGGCGTCTAACCCAGCATCCACCGAGCGTCTAACCCAGCGTCTAACCCAGCATCCACCGAGCGTCTAACCCCGCATCCACCGAGCGTCTAACCCAGCATCCACCGAGCGTCTAACCCAGCATCCACCGAGCGTCTAACCCAGCATCCACCGAGCGTCTAACCCAGCAGGGCGGCGTCTAACCCAGCATCCACCGAGCGTCTAACCCAGCGTCTAACCCAGCATCCACCGAGCGTCTAACCCAGCATCCACCGAGCGTCTAACCCAGCGTCTAACCCAGCATCCACCGAGCGTCTAACCCAGCATCTAACCCAGCATCCACCGAGCGTCTAACCCAGCATCCACCGAGCGTCTAACCCAGCATCCACCGAGCGTCTAACCCAGCATCCACCGAGCGTCTAACCCAGCATCCACCGAGCGTCTAACCCAGCGTCTAACCCAGCATCCACCGAGCGTCTAACCCAGCATCCACCGAGCGTCTAACCCAGCGTCTAACCCAGCATCCACCGAGCGTCTAACCCAGCATCCACCGAGCGTCTAACCCAGCATCCACCGAGCGTCTAACCCAGCATCCACCGAGCGTCTAACCCAGCATCCACCGAGCGTCTAACCCAGCATCCACCGAGCGTCTAACCCAGCATCCACCGAGCGTCTAACCCAGAGCGTCTAACCCAGCATCCACCGAGCGTCTAACCCAGCATCCACCAGCGTCTAACCCAGCATCCACCGAGCGTCTAACCCAGCATCCACCGAGCGTCTAACCCAGCATCCACCGAGCGTCTAACCCAGCATCCACCGAGCGTCTAACCCAGCATCCACCGAGCGTCTAACCAAGCGTCTAACCCAGCATCCACCGAGCGTCTAACCGAGCGTCTAACCCAGCATCCACCGAGCGTCTAACCCAGCATCCACCGAGCGTCTAACCCAGCATCCACCGAGCGTCTAACCGAGCGTCTAACCCAGCATCCACCGAGCGTCTAACCCAGCGTCTAACCCAGCATCCACCGAGCGTCTAACCGAGCGTCTAACCCAGCATCCACCGAGCGTCTAACCCAGCGTCTAACCCAGCATCCACCGAGCGTCTAACCCAGCATCCACCGAGCGTCTAACCGAGCGTCTAACCCAGCATCCACCGAGCGTCTAACCCAGCATCCACCGAGCGTCTAACCCAGCGTCTAACCCAGCATCCACCCAGCGTCTAACCCAGCGTCTAACCCAGCATCCACCGAGCGTCTAACCCAGCGTCTAACCCAGCGTCTAACCCAGCATCCACCGAGCGTCTAACCCAGCGTCTAACCCAGCATCCACCGAGCGTGTAACCCAGCATCCACCGAGCGTCTAACCCAGCATCCACCGAGCATCTAACCCAGCGTCTAACCCAGCATCCACCGAGCGTCTAACCCAGCATCCACCGAGCGTCTAACCCAGCATCCACCGAGCGTCTAACCCAGCGTCTAACCCAGCATCCACCGAGCGTCTAACCAAGCGTCTAACCCAGCATCCACCGAGCGTCTAACCGAGCGTCTAACCCAGCATCCACCGAGCGTCTAACCCAGCATCCACCGAGCGTCTAACCCAGCATCCACCGAGCGTCTAACCCAGCATCCACCGAGCGTCTAACTCAGCATCCACCGAGCGTCTAACCCAGCATCCACCGAGCGTCTAACCCAGCGTCTAACCCAGCATCCACCGAGCGTCTAACCCAGCATCCACCGAGCGTCTAACCGAGCGTCTAACCCAGCATCCACCGAGCGTCTAACCCAGCGTCTAACCCAGAATCCACCGAGCGTCTAACCCAGCATCCACCGAGCGTCTAACCCAGCGTCTAACCCAGCATCCACCCAGCGTCTAACCCAGCGTCTAACCCAGCATCCACCGAGCGTCTAACCCAGCGTCTAACCCAGCATCCACCGAGCGTCTAACCCAGCATCCACCGAGCGTCTAACCCAGCATCCACCGAGCATCTAACCCAGCGTCTAACCCAGCATCCACCGAGCGTCTAACCCAGCGTCTAACCCAGCATCCACCGAGCGTCTAACCCAGCATCCACCGAGCGTCTAACCCAGCGTCTAACCCAGCATCCACCGAGCGTGTAACCCAGCATCCACCGAGCGTCTAACCCAGCATCCACCGAGCATCTAACCCAGCGTCTAACCCAGCATCCACCGAGCATCTAACCCAGCGTCTAACCCAGCATCCACCGAGCGTCTAACCCAGCATCCACCGAGAGTCTAACCCAGCATCCACCGAGCGTCTAACCAAGCGTCTAACCCAGCATCCACCGAGCGTCTAACCCAGCGTCTAACCCAGCATCCACCGAGCGTCTAACCCAGCGTCTAACCCAGCATCCACCGAGCGTCTAACCCAGCGTCTAACCCAGCATCCACCGAGCATCTCACCCAGCATCCACCGAGCGTCTAACCCAGCATCCACCGAGCGTCTAACCCAGCATCCACCGAGCGTCTAACCGAGCGTCTAACCCAGCATCCACCGAGCGTCTTACCCAGCGTCTAACCCAGCATCCACCGAGCGTCTAACCGATCGTCTAACCCAGCATCCACCAAGCATCTAACCGAGCGTCTAACCCAGCGTCTAACACAGCATTTACCGAGTGTCTAACCCAGCATCCACTGAGCGTCTGCCCCAGCAGTTAACCCAGTGTCTGTACCGGCCTCGACCCCGGCATCTAACCCTGCGTACCACTGAAGTTGCTCTAATACCTGCTGCACACCAGAGCGTTCTGCCGAGCTAGAAGTCATGGAGGCCGTTTGCTCAGCAGATCGTCGCTGTGTCGCCTGATTTCTGGTGAGTTTTCTGCCTCATGAGGCCTTGAGGTGAAAATCAAACACATTTAATATTTTTTACTTTTTAGAAATCAGGCGACACGGTGACGATCTGCTGAGCAAACTACCTCCATGACTCAGCAGAAATCAGGCGACACGGTGACGATCTGCTGAGCAAACAACCTCCATGACTCAGCAGAAATCAGGCGACACGGCGACGATCTGCTGAGCAAACTGCCTCCATGACTCAGCAGAAATCAGGCAACACGGTGACGATCTGCTGAGCAAACGGCCTTCATGACTCAGCAGAAATCAGGCGACACGGCGACGATCTGCTGAGCAAACTGCCTCCATGACTCAGCAGAAATCAGGCGACACGGCGACGATCTGCTGAGCAAACGGCCTCCATGACTCAGCAGAAATCAGGCAACACGGTGACGATCTGCTGAGCAAACGGCTTTCATGACTCAGCAGAAATCAGGCAACACGGTGACGATCTGCTGAGCAAACGGCCTCCATGACTCAGCAGAAATCAGGCAACACGGTGACGATCTGCTGAGCAAACGGCCTTCATGACTCAGCAGAAATCAGGCGACACGGCACCGATCTGCTGAGCAAACGGCCTCCATGACTCAGCAGAAATCAGGCAACACGGTGACGATCTGCTGAGCAAACGGCCTCCATGACTCAGCAGAAATCAGGCGGCATGGCGATGATCTGCTGAGCAAACGGCCTCCATGACTCAGCAGAAATCAGGCGGCATGGCGATGATCTGCTGAGCAAACGGCCTCCATGACTCAGCAGAAATCAGGCGGCATGGCAACAATCTGCTGAGCAGCTTCTAGCTCAGCAGAAAGCTCTGGTGTGCAGCAGGTATCACCAGTGTTCTGCCGTTGTCCTTCAAAATGTCAATAAAGCTCATCTGGTCTTTACCAGCAGGATGATAACTTCTTCCTCAGCGGCTCCCTGGCTCCTCCTCTTCCTCAGCGCTGCTGTCCCCCCCGTGCCACACGCCCCCTGTAGAAGACAAAAAAAATATTTTAACTGAAGAGTTAATGAGAAAAGGCGTTTTCGGGTCAGAACTGGGTCAGTGTGGGTCTGAGAACCAGGTGGTTCCCCGTTACGTCACTGAAGAGGCGTAGGCCACATCCACACCAGCCTTTCTGATCCCCATCAGGGTCCGTCTGCCCGCAACGTCCTGGACCAAATACAGGAAGTGGACGACAACTGCCACACTGCATTGGCCCAGCATGGCATTGTGGGTAATATTCTGGTTTCTGTTATAAATGTTTGGCATTGTAAACGTGACCAAAACTCCGTTAGAAAAAGCTGGTGGTCAGACGTGGAATGACGGCGTGATCCTCCGCTGGCCGCCTGCACATTTTAACATTCTTTCATTTGTATTTAAATCTTTAAATGTTCTCGCTTCACAGTACCTCTCTGAGCAGATTTCACTTTACTCTGCAGCTCGGTGCCTTATGCTGCGTTCCATTTTCATCGGAACTGGGAAGTGGGAACTGGGGGGTGACGTCACACCCGACCAACTTGCGTTCCAGCTCACTGGTCGGAAAACCAGTTAGCAACCTAGCAAAACAACGTGTTTGCTAAGGCTATTGTTATTAGCCGTTGTTGGCACAGCTGGTGTTGTAGTTCACATATACGACATGAAAAATGTAAATTACACTACAGCAGCTTCCCCCTACATCTGTATAAACCAATACTACGTGTACGATTGATTTATGCAACAGAATATAAATAAGAAGTGTAAATAAATGTAACATTACAGAAGCTTCTAAAACTGCTAACACCGGGCGCGGCCATCTTTAAATCTGAACTCTGAGCTGCAAGAGTTGTCCGACTTTCCAAGTGGGAAATCCGACTTCAGGGGGGCGTTCCAGTTGAAACTTCCTACTCGGAACTGGGAATTTCCGACTTCCGAGTTCAAATGGAACGCAGCATTAGATCTGCTGATCAGCTGCTTCCCAGGTGTGGATGGAAGCTCGGAGGGGGCGGAGCTTCTGCAGTTGCAGCGCCGAAGCTCTGGAATACGTCGCCACCATCGCCGTCCATTTCTGCCCTGGCCTTTGTCCCGTCATGAGACTCCTGTTTTGTTACACGCTTCACCAAGGGAGGATTTATATACTTTGGGGGGGGGGGGGGGGGGGGTATTAACATAAAGCTTCAGCACAGGTCTTACTGCGTCCTAACCGTAACTCAGATTAATAAGGAGCATTAATTTGTCTTTTTCGTCCATCTTAGTCAGCTCTCTCGTCCCGTCTCCGTTCTCTTTATCAGCTATAATCAGTTTTTACCAGCTTGGTATAAAAGTATATATTGAAGTAATCTGTTGCATCTTTGAGCTGCATAATTATAATCAGTGGTTCTTTCTTCCAGCTCTGTTCTGTTCTCTCTCTATTTAATCTCTTGCATTTGATAAGAGTTCTGTTAAAATCAAACTGGGCTGGGGGAGGATGGAGCTCTGAAATGAGCATCAGACTGAGGTTTGTGTTGTTTAAAACACGATTCTGAAATTCACCAATCACAACCCAAGATGTTGAATGGATCAATGTGACATCACATGGGTCATGCTGTGGTCATCTTCTACACGAAAGGCTAGAACACGGTCAGAATTTTAATGAATAGTATTCGTTAAGTTCATTCAACATCTTGGGTTGTGATCTGTGAATTTCAGAACTGGTGAAGCGTGTAAGGGGAAATCCCCCCCCTCCCATTTTGAGAAGTGAATTTCAAGCCCTGAATAAGAACATTAAAAACACAACAGAGAGACAAAAACAAAACAGGAGTCTCATGACGGGACAAAGGCCAGGGCAGAAATGGACGGCGATGGTGCTTCTCTCATATTCCAGAGCTTCGGCGCTGCAACTGCAGAAGCTCCGCCCCCTCCGAGCTTCCGTCCACACCTGGGAAGCAGCTGATCAGCAGATCTGAGGCACCGAGCTGGCCAGGAAAGTGAAATCAGCTCAGAGAGGTACTGTGTATAACAATAATAATACATTTAAGAACACCTTTAAGAACACCCAAAGATACTTAATAGGAAAGACAATAAAAACACAGAAAATCCAGTAAAGAAGCTGAAATAAACAAGAACAAGTGAAGAGCAGTGAGAATGTGAGAAAATGATGAAACATTCCAAAAATCAGCTTCTTTCTCCAAAATCAAATTTTTATTATGACACATTTAATGCTGTTTAGCCTACAGTATGCGTCAAAATATAAAATGTATTCATAATATCAAACTATTATTTATCAATATTATCTTCATCTATGAATGATGTGACATTTTCTCTTCAGCTGTGTGAGAGACGATGACGCAGCGCTGATGTTGGTGTCATCAGCTGTTCACAGCAACATTAAACTGAGCAGCTCGTGTCTCCATCATTATGAACAAACATGGATCTTCTGAGCCCGTTAGGCTAAAACCTTTCCTGGGGCTGCTTGGTAACGTAACCAGCACCGGCGCTACCTGAAGTAGTATTTTATGTTCGTGTTCAGCACTTTGTTTCAACAGTGTTGTGTTAAAGTGCTATACAAATTAAATTGAGTTGAGATATATGATCAAAAGAAAACATCCCGGTTAAATACCCACAGAAATACTGCAGTTTTAAAGACCAGTACCACACAGTACCACAGTTCCTCACAGTAGACCACACCAACACGTTCTCACTCCCTCTGAGCCACCTGTTTACGTGCAGGGTATACCCATCTTGTACAAATGCGATGCAGAGGGTTTCTCTTTGAATGTTATGGAAATCCCTCATCAGCGGTATTTGACGACATGAGAGCATAAAAGAGAAGACTTTTCCGATGGTTTTGATTAAATCTGCTACGATCCTTTTACAGCTGATTTTATTTTTTTACACTTTCAACCATATCTTGGACTTCAGCTTCATTATGTGCAGCTTCTCTGAATGGGCGATATGCACGCTTCCACTAAAACTGATTAATCCCAGTGTGTTTGGCCAGTTATTGAGGTCAGACACACCTGGATTAATCAGTTAGTCCAGTAGGAAGCAGGAAGCAGGTAGGTGTTGTCTGAAGTTCAGGAAGTATTTTTGCTATGCAGGCAAAAATGGTGATGGAGTTCCAAGACCAAAACCACTACTGAGCAAAAAGAACATAAAGGCTCGTCTCAGTTTAGCCAGAAAGCATCTTGATGATCCCCAAGACTTTTGGGAAAATACTCTGTGGACTGACGAGACAAAAGTGGAACTTTCTGGAAGGTGGAGGTCCCATTACATCTGGCGTAAAAGTAACACGGCATTTCAGAAAAGGAACATCATAGCAACAGTAAAATATGGTGGTGGTAGTGTGATGGTCTGGGGCTGTTTTGCTGCTTCAGGACCTGGAAGACTTGCTGTGGTAAATGGAACCATGAATTCTGCTTCTACCAAAAAATCCTGAAGGAGAACGTCCGGCCATCTGTTGGTGACCTCAAGCTGAAGCGCACTTGGGTTCTGCAGCAGAACAATGATCCAGAACACACCAGCAAGTCCACCTCTGAATGGCTTAAGAACAACAACATGAAGACTTTGGAGTGGCCTAGTCAAAGCCCCCACCTGAATCCCATTGAGATGCTGTGGCATGACCTTAAAAAGGCGGTTCGTGCTGGAAAAGCCTCCAATGTGGCTGAATTACAACAATTCTGCAAAGATGAGTGGAACAAAATTCCTCCACAGCGCTGTAGAAGACTCACTGCCAGTTATCACAAACGCTTGATGCAGTTGTTGCTGCTAAGGTGGAACAACCAGTTATTAGGTTTAGGGGAAGATCACTGTTTCACACAGGGACATGGAGGTTTGGATTTTCCCCCCCTTAAAGGGACTTGAGGCAGGAATAAAAAAAACAAACATAAATGTCCCTTTTTTTCATACTAATGGGTGATGAAGCACTAAATTCCAAAAATAACGTTTCCACCCACGTTTCTCTCCATATTCTTGAACAGGCTGTGTGCTGCATAAAGCTGCAATTCGGTGTCTGAATTTCCCGCGCTGCCCTGCGGACGTGACGTCAAATGACCTACATCCGCAGTTTTGATGCAGGAAAAAGACGGTCGCGGTAAATTCAAACACTGTAAGCGATAGTTATGGATTATTCTGCCATCAGAAAACGATCTCGATCAACTGAAAGACACTAAAACGTGGAACTACGGAGAAAAAGGTGAGTAAACAACATTATAGCTTCAGTTTGTGCTCCCGTGACGGCTTGGCTCGTGACTGCAGTTACCTGAAGCGCCAGTCGCTGCAGTCGTGAGTTTCGTTTCTTAATCTTGCCTCAAGTCCCTTTAAAAATAAAAATCTTCATTTAAAAACTGAATTTTGTGTTTACTTGTGTTATCTTTGTCTAATTTTTAAATTTGTTTGATGATCTTAAATATTTAAGCGTGACAAACATGCAGGAGGCAAACACTTTCTTCTTTACACAAATGTATGCGAGTTATCAGTATCGATTTAAAGAAAAGGTTACCATGGATCCCTAGATGGAGTAAATATTTCATGCCTATCGTATTAACGAGCCTTATTTGTCCCGTGGTGTATGGATGTAACAGAAAAAACCAGGAGTGCGTTTCGCTTCTGCACTGTGTCAGAAGTCAGCAGTTGTTCCGGTGACCTGGCTGTTCGTTACAGGGCTTTGAAAAGCAAAGGTGAAACTGATCGCACTGGTGACATCACAAACCTCTGAAGGTTAATTCATCTGTTATGTTTTCATTTCACACGGACAGAGCAGCCATACGGCCGCTCTAACAGGCGGGTGAATTGAAGAAATCAGGTTTCAGAATGGAGGAGCAGACCTGTTACACAACACAGAGACAGGTTTGCCCCGACGGAGAGCCCAGGTCAGGGTGTGAGACGGCTGCCATCTCCGGCCAGACCACCAGATGGCAGTAATTATTTCACACTGGCTTTAATATTTAGTGTTTATATCAGGGGTCTGCAACCTGCAGCTCCACAGCCACAAGTGGCTCTTTGGACCTTCCACAATGGCTCAATAACAATGACTGAAAATGATAAAGCACTGACTAATATTTAAAAACAATGTAGGTTTTAGAAATTTTTCATTGGCATAATTGTACTTCATTTTTACAAGTAAAAATACCAGTAACTTTTTCTACATCTGTTTTTCTTCTCATTCAGCAAGGCGAGTTTATTTGTACAGCACATTTCATGTACAGGACAATTCAAAGTGCTTTACATAAAACGTAATAAGCATGACAGCGGAGTGCAAAAAGGGAGAGAAACAAAATTAAGAACAAAAAAAGTAGAGCATGATCCAAAATAAAAATCTTTGAAAACATTTAAGATTAAAAAGAGAGAATATAGAGATGTGCGGATTTGAACTTTTGAGTAAAATCTATGAAAACGCAGCTGAGAACAGGTGGGTCTGATCTGAGAGTTTGTTCCAGACATGTGGAGCATATAAGCTGAAGGTTAGCTTAGAAACTCTGGTCTTCTTCTGCAAGACGGTCTAACCCTAACCCTAATCCTAACCCTCCCATAGAGGAGGATGGAACTATCCCTTTTTTATTGGCTAAGGTTTTATGTTTTGTTTCGTACGGAAGAGGATAAGGGCCACTGAAGAAAAATAAATTCTAAGGAAAAAGTCTGAATTTCGACTTTAATCTCAGATTTCTGACTTTTCTCCAGAACACAAAAAATAATGTTAGTAGAAAAAAAAAAAAAATCAGAGTTCTGACTTCTTTTTTCCAGAAATGAAAAATAAATCTCCAGACATTTAAAAAAGAAAAAAGTTTTGGAAAAAAGTGAGAACTCCGACTGTTTCCAAAACTTAAAATAAGTTTTTTTTTTTTCCAATTTCTGAAAAAAAGTCAGATTTCTGACTTTTTACCAAAACATTTTTTTTTTTTAAATGTCGAGGTTTTTTTTAATCATTATTCCTGAAAATGTCATAATTCTGGGAAAAATGTCCAAAAAAAAAAAAAAAAAATATATATATATATATATATATATATATATATATATATTCTGGGGGATAAAATGAGAAGTTTGACTTTAATCTCAGATTTTTTTTTTCTTCAGTGGCTCTAATCCTCTTCCATAGTTTTGTTTTTCCAAAACCTAAAAGTCGAAAGAAAACTGGTTCTTTAAAAATGGCAACACGTCATAAAGTAAGTATTTATCAAAAATCATAAGTTGTCTTTTTAAAAAAGGCCATGAAATATCTGGACGACTTCTTTTTAACTGGGTCGAGGTAAAAATGGCTCGTTGGTATGTAAAGGTTGCAGACCGCTGCTTTATATGATTAAATCATTGCTTTTAAATGATATGATATACCGAGTGTTTACTAACATGGGGCCATGATGACGAGCATACAGCTGCAGAGATGTGGCTCACACGCCGACTGCATGCCCGTTTGACAGCCGCACACCCTGAACACGCTCCCTCCTGCTCCCTCTAAACGGCTGTCGCTTCGGCCCTCCATTAAGCCGAGGGAGCGCTCGTTTAGCCAGCAGTGTCTCGGCGGTCGGGGACGCAGGCTGCCCACTCAGTCACATCCAGCCGTATTAAATAAATAAGGAGCGCTCTTGTGTGTAAATTATTCATTTAACACGCCTTATCCTCTTCCAACAACCTTGTTAGAGCAGAGGAGTGGAGAGGGGCGAGCGTGGCGGGAAGGGGCCGACACCGCGGCTCATGTGCAACTCAGCAGAACCTGTGGTGCATCCCTAAGCTCTCGGCGTGTTCAGATGGGGGGGGGGGCTAATTCGCCCTGACACCTCCTTTGTTTCCAGCGGAGAAAAAGAGCCGCGTGCACGCGCACACACAAACACACATCCTTGTATTTCTATCTATGTGAGGACATTCATTGACATAATGCATTACCTAGTCCCTAACCCTAACCACCACAACTGATTGCCTAAACCTAACCCTTGTCCTAACCCTAACCTAAACCTGATTGTAACTTAAACTCTAAAACCAAACTTGACCCTGAAATATGGGTTTTTCTTCAGCTTTTTTAGTGAGGACCGGCCAAAATGTTCTCACTTTGCTGGTTAAACACACAAAATGGTCCTCACAGTGTAGGAAGTACAGAAACACACACACACACACACGTTTGCTCACAGTGATGTGCACAAACTTAGAGAAAGAGCAAAGGGAAGGATTTTTTCTGCATATTCATAGAATACTCATTGTAGTTGTCTGGATAAATTATTGAGAAATGCGAGTTGAGGGCACGACATGCTGAAATGTGATTGTTGGGATTTTTTCCACACTACACAGCGAGTCATCGGCCCCCCGACAGGCTGATGCTAACGAGTCGGGATGGGGACAGATAGGAAAACGCTTATCCTCAACAAACCATCTTGGAGTAAATTAAGCTGCAGGACAAAAGCACAGCACCTCGTGTCACAACGTTTTCATAGCACGCTTGAAAATACTTTCAATTAGCTGAGCGGGGTCTGCAGTAAGGCTTGGTGCAGCAGTTAGCACATCAAATATAGCTTACAGCTGAATAAATACACCAGAAATGCTTAAAGTGCTTCTTAATTCTCTCCACATACGGGATTAAAGCGGAGTTTGTCTTCTGTACTTAAGTCTGAAGTAACATCATTTAACGCCCAGCTGCTCCCATCATCCACCATCACCGTGGAGACGTTTAACAGGAGATCAGGCTGCTGTTCCTACACGAAATCCCAAATACCAACCCTGAACCCTGAGCTGTGATGGCCGCCGGATCAGCGGGATGTCATGTCAGCTCTGACTGGGCTCCGTACTGGGAGTAACCAGCTCCAGGTCGGGTCCGGCTCCACAAATCACAGCAACAAAAGACAAAGTCTTCATGAAAAACAATTTCTCCCCGACGGAAACTGGAATGTGGGAGTGGGGTTTTTGTTTTGTGTTTTTACATGACATGTCTGACTACCTTCTCCACTTTTCCCCATGAAGCATCTGTATTTAAAACCAGTGCTTCATCTCTCTGTAACTCCGTGTACCATCTAGCCCGTACGAGTCTGCCCTCCTTCCTTCTTCCACATAATGATGTCATCCAGTATTTTCATCATTGGCTGCATCAAGTCACCGGCGAAATAAAGTCCGCCTCCTCCTCCTACCACCACTGCTACTACTACTACTACTACTACTACTTAGTGTTGTAAAAAAAAAAAAAAAAACAATTCTCAGATACTAATCAATTCTAAAACTGAGTATCTAGTTCAGGGATCTGCAACCTTTACGTACCAAAGAGCCATTTTTGCCTCAACCCAGCTAAATAAAAGTCGGCCGGAGCCGCATTTCTTGGCCTTTTTTAAAAAGACAACTTATAACTTTTGATAAATACTTACTTTATTAAATGTGTTGCCATTTCTAAAGAAACCGTTTTATTTTTAATTTTAAGTTTTGGAAAACAAAACTACGGAAGAGGATTAGGGCCACTGAAGAAAAAAAAACTGAGATTAAAGTAAAAATTCTGACTTTTTTCCCCAGAACATAAAAAAAAAAAAAAAAAAAAAAAATCTGAAAAAGTCGGAATTCTGACATTTTACTCAGAATTTATTTTATTTTTGTCAGTGGCCCTTATCGTCTTCCGTACAAACATAAAACCTTAGCCAAAAAAAGGGGACAGTTCCATGTAGG
Source organism: Atherinomorus stipes (assembly GCA_023101725.1). NCBI lineage: Eukaryota > Metazoa > Chordata > Actinopteri > Atheriniformes > Atherinidae > Atherinomorus > Atherinomorus stipes. Next base: position 342,235 of record JALJCO010013273.1, read on the forward strand.
CTTTCCACCGATCAGATCGGTTTGATCAGATCGGTTTGATCGGATCGGCCGATATTTCACATTTTCTGATCGGCCCATAACTCTTCATTCACCGATCCGATCAATGATGTCATTGTCATTTTGAATCTGCTCCGGTAAAACTCTCATTTACACCAATTAAACTTAAAAAATGAACAAACAAAGCAGAATAGACACGTACTCACTAGTATGAGTTTTATGTCTTTGTGGCGTTTTTGTCGTGAGTTCTGTCACTATGTGCTGGACAATAAAGTTTTTACAATCCAGAATACGCCACAGGTAAAGGATGGCAACGGGGGTTGGTTGCAAACAAGGTAAGCAAACATGTCAGCGGTCTGGACACCTGTTATTTACAGTCTCTGATGGAGACACGGAGACAAACACTCATGCTGCAACAGTTTAAGGTAAACTGTTTGTGGAAATGCAGGAAATGCGCTGTGTCCTTGTCGAGCGCTTCGGCCGCCGCGTGCTCCTCACGTGCTGCAGCAGGTACGAACACAAACGCTGCTGACGCTGACGCATGCGTCCACAGCAAATATATTCCAGCCTACTGTGGTGATACCGGACTACATGAGCTGCAGCGGGTTGTTCGTTCTCACGTCGAGGTTCCTCTGAGGAAACAGTCACTCCATTAGTTTGACCACTGATATGACATCATCAGATGTGAGCCCCAACTTCTGAAGCAGCATTACTGCCTTCATTTGCACTGTGACTGTAGATAATTTCAGTTATGACAGTTTAAGTTGGGCTGTTATTTGTGCCACTGGCTCACATTATTTTGGTTTGTCCTGATTAAACCTGAATGCCCGTTAGAGGTTATTGATGTTTAACCTTTTCATCTCAGTTCAGGACAAAAACTGGAAACAAAAATCCTTTTTATGATGCTCAGTAAACTATAAATACAGGTAAACGAGCTATTTAAATAGATATATTTGCTTCTTCACATGATCGGATCGGTGATCGTTTTTTTAAAACTCTCTGATCGGTGATCGGCCCCAAAAATCCTGATCGTGTAAAGCCTCGTTCCATTTTCCTTCATGGGATTTTGCTCTCTTGAGACTGTGTTGCAGAAGAAGTACGGAATTTCCAGCTAATGAGACGAGAAACAGATATAGAAAAAGTTATCGGTACTTTTACTAGTAAAAATGAAGTACAGTTATTCCAGTGAAAAACTGCTAAAACCTACATTTGTGATAAACTATATTTTTAAATATTACTCAGTTCTTTATCATTTTTAGTCGATGTTATTTAGCCACTGTGGACGGTCCGAAGAGCCACCTGTGGCTCCGGAGCCGCACGTTGCAGACCCCTGATCTAGTTAGATACTAATCAGCACGGGTATCGATACTTAAATGCCACTTTGGCGTCTGCTGAGTCTCGTAAAGTATCAGCCGCCTCTGCCCTTTTAAACAGGCACTGCTGCGGGCAGCCCCTCCCCTACAGCATCTCCCTGCACTCCAGCATGTGGCTCAGTTCCATGTTGATTGGGATGTAGACAGGAAAAGTACTTGGATCCATGCGTGCGCACACATTCGTGCATCTGAAAGCTTCTGTGTGTATGACGTTTCAAATCCACGCAGCTCTTTGTACCCGAGGCCCCTGTTCTTCTGAGGAAGCGGAGTCAAAACTACGGCATCTTTAAAAAGAGCTGGACTTCCCATCCCTGAGCTAAAATCCCAGCCAATGTCATATACTTAAACCGGAGCAAAGCCAAGTCCTGAACGTTAGCGTATAAACAAGCAGCTTTTCCAGATTTCTTCTAATCGGTGAGCAGAGCATGAAGGACAAAGTGTGAGGTGTCCCACAGCTGCGGAGCTCAAGCTTAAATTAGCCTTAACCACATGAAAAGCTGAAGTCTCTATTCCAGGCCGGGCGGGAAAATTACAGCCCTGCTCCCTCTACTCTACCATTAAACCTCAATTAGTGCAAAAGTACACCAGTGATGTCATCACCCAGGGCCCTGGAAATAAGGGGTGCGTTCCTATACAGCAGCACAAAGCAAACCACCTCAAACCTCCTGGTCCTGATCTGCAGTCCAGAAACGCCGTCCCTCTGGAGGGAGGTTGGGGGCTACGTCAGCCTGGAATAACAACAGCACCGCAGGCTGCGGCCTGGATGGGCTAAATTTAAGCGGAATTTTAATCCTGAGTCATGACTGGAGTTTTCCCATGAGATGAGAGGTCAGAGAGGTAGGATAAGAAAAACTCTGGTGTGACCCCCGGTGACCTGTCAGGAGACAGGAGGAGGAGGAGGGTGATGGACCTGGATCCTATCCAAACACTGCTGCCCTGCTTCAGAAGGTGGAGGGTGTCTCCAGCTCCCTTCAGCTCCAGCGAAACCACAACCAAAGGCTCTGAAGCAAGCTGCAGGCCAGAGTTTGCCAAACGCTCCGGCTGCAGACCGAATGCCCGATCCCGTTGTGATTAGCGCCGTGAACGAATATTCCAAATTCAAATATATATTCGAATTTTGCAATATTCGCAATATATTCGCAATGTTGCAACTGTGTCCCCATCTACCATTCTGAAACTCGCTATGCTAGCTAAGACATTAACTCACACATTGTAGTTGTATTTGTAAGAAGCTTAGAAAGTGTAGATTCAAACTGCACACAGCTACACATCTTTATGAATAGTTTATGAAATATAACAAAGAATCTGTTGATCAAAAAGTTACTTTTTCACCTCAAATCTCAGATCTCAGAATTAATTCTGCCATGTGGCTGAACTTGTACAGACAGAAAGCAGGGTCAACTGAGCATGTGCAGTATGAGTGTCATCGCTCTAGCTTAATTCTAATGGGCTCTATGCACAGCTCCACTACTTCCTGAACTTAAGGTAGCTCCTTTGTTTCCTGTCTTTCATTACTGGACTAACTGATGCCTGACCTCATTAACTGGCCAGACACACCTGGATTAATCAGTTCGTCCAGTCATGAAAGACAGGAAACAAAGGAGCTACCTTAAGTTCAGGAAGTACTGGAGCTGTGCATAGAGCCCATTGGTTAAATTAGCAACGCTACAACTGTCCCCACTCTCCCCTACGAGTAAAGCAAAAAAGGGCCAGTATGGGAGCGGGTACTGGTACTGCCATCGGTACTGGGACATCCCTGCTGATTATAAAGAAGTAGCCGGCTGGATGAGCAGTCGGTGCTGGTGGAAAGCCCTGCTCTCTGATGATTGTGTGTTGCTAGGTAAAGTCGGCCTTGCAGTTTTCGGCACGATACCTGATGCTGTTCTTCGTCATTTTCCCAGAAACCAGAATAGTCCCACACAGCTGATGATCCAAAGAAAAACGGCACTCAGATATCTGCAGAAGTGTCACTTTCAGAAATGGTGTAATTTCCACGGGGGATGGGGGGTTTTGACCCCCCCCCCCAATAATCAGGTCCAGGTAATATAACCCCCCTAAAAAGAACATAACTCTGATTTAATAATAACATTAATGATCTTTTATGAACATCTTCTTAATTCTTTTTATTAGCTACAATATTTTCCAGCAAAACAACAGCATCTTTAATAGGGGATTATCACGCTTACTGGAAGTTCCCGGTATTTGGGCACTTCCTCTTCCGGGCCATTTTAACGACAGCCGTTCCTGCTCTGTTATACTGTTTAAATCGGATAAACTCCAAACATATTTAAGTTTTCATTCTAGACTGAAGTGATACTGGATCAAAAGCTGGATCAAAGCGATCGATTCGCCGCGGTGAAGGGCCGAACTTTATAATAAAACACACGTTTGTTTGTCGCCGGTGGGGCACAACACCGGCACTTCACAGCATGCTAGCATTAGCCAGCTAGCGTTTACTGACGTGCTTAACATTGTGCGTCTTAAAACACACAAACATCTGAAAATCGGGTCTGTACCTCCCCGTTTCCAGTGGAACAACTGGGGACTGCCAAGAAAGGAGACGCTTTCAGATGCTTGTGTGTTTTCAGCCGCACAAAGTTAGGCACGTCATCGAGCTGGCTAATGCTAGCCTGCCAACATGACTGTGCAGACTGCCGGCTACAAACAAACGTGTGTCGTTTTATTCTAAAGTTCGGTCCTTCACCGCGGCGAATCGGTCGTTTTAATCCACTTCTTCCTCAGCATCACTTCAGTCTGGAATGAAAACTTGGCATTGGCGTTTATCTGATTTACAAAGTTTGACAGAGTAGTAGCTGGCGGACTATTGTTAGCAGGTTAGCATTAGCCAGCTTGATGACGTGCCTAACTTTGTGCGGCTGAAAACACACAAGCATCTGAAAGCGTCTCCTTTCTTGGCAGTCCCCAGTTGTTCCACTGGAAACGGGGGGTACAGACCCGATTTTCAGATGTTTGTGTGTTTTAAGACGCACAATGTTAAGCACGTCAGTAAACGCTAGCTGGCTAATGCTAGCATGCTGTGAAGTGCCGGTGTTGTGCCCCACCGGGGACAAACAAACGTGTGTTTTATGATAAAGTTCGGCCCTTCACCGCGGCGAATCGATCGCTTTGATCCAGCTTTTGATCCAGTATCACTTCAGTCTAGAATGAAAACTTAAGTATGTTTGGAGTTTATCCGATTTAAACAGTATAACAGAGCAGGAACGGCTGTTGTTAACATGGCCCGGAAGAGGAAGTGCCCAAATACCGGGAAGTTCCGGTAAGCGTGATAATCCCCTATTATCCCGTAATGTGACGCACCCCCCTCCCTCTTCCCCTGCCGAGGTGTTACCCACCCAGCTGCTTTCTCTACCTACTCATGTCTGTGTTTAATGGATGGAGGGAAACAGAAGACCAACAGTAATGTAAAGAAGACGGAAAGGTGGACAGACAACACACTTCATGGCTGATAAAAAAGAAAACTGACTGGCCAAAGAGGTAAATACATGCACATGCGTCTTCAGGTGAGCGCCCCATCAGCTCTGCGGACAGAGTGCACGTGGGAAAACACAGCAACCACTTCTGATCAGACACATATCAGTGTTTTTCTGTACCAGAGACCAGGACGTGTCAGGCCTGTTTCAGGGGAACTGAAGCTCCTGGATATCCCGTTTTCATCACCGACTGTCTAACGAAGCCCACGTGGACCCTCAGTAGTTCCCCGTTAGGCTGATGCTGAGGCTGTTATTTCCCCGCTGTCTGTGAACGCAGCATAACTTGGAGGCGTCGCCTTCTTCTCGTGGATGTAAACTGGATCATTTCTCTCAGATCCGACCTTCAGCGACTCCACTGAATGAACCGGTCTCATCTGGACTTCTTTCTTTCATCAGTGGGTTTTTATTCACCTTGTTTCATTTATGTAAAATCAGTCCATGATGAAGTTTAGAAATGCAGATGAAGAAGAAATCCGCGCCCCTCCAAAGAGTTTTTTCAATGCCGTGACGTTTGGGGCGTTCTTCTCTTCATCCTATATTTTACTTTCATGCAGCACCCGGGCCTCACCATCTGGGATGTATGTGATACTAATATTTACTCCTGTCTGAAGTTTAGAAATGCGACGTGACTTTATAGTGTTCAGCTGTCACATGATGATTAAATGATGTAGTTATTATATCATGTGTCAGTAACGAGGAGGTTGCCTGTTACAGGTGCATGATTATAAATGATGTAATATATCCATATATTTTTAAATGAGGTATGGAATTGAAGCATATTACATATATTGATATACAATACGTAGTTCAATGTCTGTTTTGTCTTACAGAAATGCTGCTCTTACTAGGGTTTGTCATGATTAATTCTTTTATAATGAGCTTTATTTGCCTCTCTGAGTTTCATGTACAGTTAAACAGTATTTATGTGTACATTTTATTAATCTTTGAACAGCTAAGCATCATTTCATCCGGCCGGTTTAAACAGAACTACTTGTGACGTCATATTTGGCTTTGACTGTGACTAAAAATTTGCTCTCACTTTGCAATAAAAATATCGGGGATATATATCTTATACCGATATTCGGCCTAAATATATCGAGATATGACTTTTGGTCCATATCGCCCAGCCTCATGATGTAGTTATTATATCACGTGTCAGTACAGAGGACGTTACCTGTGAACATTCTGCTCATTAAGCTCCTTCATGCAGTCTGGAATTAAATGAATTAATATTAGATTATTATGGGCTATAGTACATTTATGTTACCATGTCTCTTTTTCAGCACAGTGGGGGTCACTGGCCGTCATTCTAACAACCCTAAAAGACATGTTGGTACTTGAAAATATCGCTCTTTACTTTGAGAGGTCTCCTGATGTAAAGGGAAGGTCAATGTATTATTTTTATTGTTTTTATTATTTTGACTTCACAACATGAACATAACTGTGGAACCTTGTATCATATTTATATGTTTAATAAATGTTAAAAGACAAGTAATGCAAAGCTAACAGTAACATTTGTTCTAGAAGCAGTTTAACGCTCTTCTGCATGGATGTCTGTGATGTGTTTGACTTTAGAGGAAAGTTTAGCAGATTTTACAATTCAAGTTTTAATTGCATAAAAGTAGATAAAAGAAACTAGACATGCCAGCAGTACGATGTATAATATAACTGTTCACTGCCCTGCAACGGGCCTGATCATAGCTGTGAACAGTAAATAACTAAGTTTACTATTTATCCAAAAAGAAAAAGTAAAATGATCACAATATACTGTATCTCTGATACAGACACCAAAGTACTCCGACTCGTTTTACAAAAGTAAATAATTAAGTAAATAAGCAGGCAAAGAATACGACCCCCCCAATGACAGCTGATTCTGAACACGCCACTCACGCCGCTAACTTCACGTGACCAGATGACGCGGGAACATCGCATGACAGCGCGATTACAAAACTGTGCTGATTAAAACGGCAATTTAAAGACCAGTCAATCAGCCGTCAGACTGAAACCCCCCAGCGCTGCTTCTCCTCACAGGTGCAGGGAAAGGCGGGCTGGGGCCCACATTTCTCAGAAAGTGGAACAGATTTTTCTTCTCTCTTTTTTTTTTAGCCAAGCTACGACAAAAACTCTGAGCAGGGGTGGAGGCGGCGAAGGGGGTGGTTGGAGATCAAAAGCTTGCTAGTTCCTGGCGAGCGGACCCCGTCAGCCGAGAGGGCCAAGGAGAGGAGGGGAGATGAGCACTTCCCTTTTAAATTGATCCCACTGAGACCCTCAAGGTTCCCCTCGCAGGACTGGCAGGAAAGCGATAAAAATCTAACTCTGTGGATCTGACGAGGAACTGGGAGGAGGCAAAGAAGAAAGGGGTTTTTCTGGGGGGGGAATCACAGAGGAACAGTGGGGGAGATCAAGGCAGGAGACGAGGAGGGTGGGCTCGTTCTCCGAGGATGCATCCAGGGACTGCTGAGCGCCGGCAGCCGGAGCAGGGAGGACTGCTGCTACCAAACCTCAGTAAAACAGCAGACGGCTCAAACCATCATTAGGGATGCATGATATTGCAATTTTGGCCGATATCTTATTTGCCGATATTTTAAAACTCATGTGGCCGATAAACAATATTGATCTTTGCAAATGGCAGTTTCGTTATCGGTTTCTGACACTAAAAAACGTGTGGGAAAAATATTGATACACTGAAATATCGATATTTTCATATGTGGATATCAAATCGATATTTAAAAATGCAGTATTGATCTATTTTACATACAAAATCTCATGAGATTTCATCGTTCTGTCAAAAATTTTCCCAATACTTCGTTAATTCTCGTGAGATTTCATTTGTAAAATAGATCAAGACCTCGTTTTAAATGTCAATATGATATCAGCACATGAAAAAAAATGTGAAATTTTTGTGAATTCTCACGAGATTTCTTAACAAAACTATGAAATATCGCGAGATTTCATTAGTAAAATAGATCAAGACCTCGTTTTAAATGTCAATATGATATCAGCACATGAAAAAAAATTGTAAAATTTTTGTGAATTCTCATGAGATTTCTTAACAAAACTATGAAATATCGCGAGATTTCATTAGTAAAATAGATCAATACCAGCATATGAAAATATCGCGATATTTCAGTGTATTGATATTTTTTTCAACACCTGGTCTTCAGAAGTTTTAAAGTCTGTAAAAAAAAGTTTTTGAAGAAGAATTTTTTTCTTTTAAGACTGTAGAAACAGCGGGCTGAACGGTAAAATATCGGTGGGGTGGCCTATGTCCGATATTCAGTTGTAAGGCCAGTATAGGCCGATACTGAGAGGGGGGCGATTATATTGTGCATCCCTACCTCTGTTATACAGCAGATGGAGCAGGGAGGACTGCTGCTACCAAACCTAAGCTACACATCTGCCGACGGCTCCAACCATCATCATCATCATCAGCTGCTGGCAGAACAAACACTGGATCACATGGAGCTGGACAGAGATCAGACTCTGGATCAGGTCGCCGTCATTATCCACATCGTGTTGGGGCCCGAAGGAACAAATCCTGTCAGAATCACCCAGACAACCAACAACCTGCCCTGCTAACAGAGGACGGATTTAACAAAGCAAGATGAAGCAGCGATCAGAGGACGGAAACAAAACCACCCGCTGCTGTCACAGCCATAAAAAGCTGATTATCAGCAGCTCAAATCAGTCATACACTCATTCTGCAGAAAGAAATGCACCGACACCCCCCTGCCCACACCCACTTCACACAAAACAGCTGCCAAACTTCAGCAACCTGAAACCGATGAGCTACCACCACAAAAGTTTCCTCCATTCTGAGTGGAGCTGGAAATTTCTGCTGTTCTGATTCAGTCCGGCCGTGTGGGAGGAGACGACTAATAAACGTCAGCATTGACCTGCTGCACCACCTCTGCACCTGAACATGACGGATGCAGCAGTCTGGGTACAGCAAGCCCAAAACGCATCCAAGAAGACGACGACGACAAATTAATTTATTATTTATTATTTATATTATCATTATATTATATAATAATAATAATAATAATAATAATAATAATAATAATAATAATAATTCAGTTTCCATTTTGAATTAAATAAAAAGTATAAAACAGTAGGGATGCACGAGATTGGAATTTTGGCCGATATCCAATATGCTGATTTTTTTTTTAAGAGAGAGAGAGAGAGAAAGAAAGATAGAGAGAGATTTTAAATATCTTATATATATATTTATATATATATTATATATATTAAAACTCATGCGGCCGATATCAATACCGATATTAAGGCTGAAAAAAAAAAAGTAGGTATTGCAAAAAGCAGTTTTGTTATCCGTTTCCAACACTTGCACAAGCAGGGGTGGGAAAAAGTGTTCATACACTAAAATACCGTGATATTTCCATATGCCGATATTAAATCGATATTTAAAAATGCGGTATTGATCTATTTTACTTACAAAATCTTGCAAGATTTTCATCGTTCTGTTACAAAATCTCACAATATTTCATGAATTCTCACTAGATGTTTAGTAAAATAGATTAACAGCGTTTTTTTTGTTGTTTTTTTCTTTCTTTCTTGTTGTTTGCTCGTTTTTGTGTATGTATGGACTACAGCTGCAAAACAAATTGCCCCTCGAGGACGATAAAGATTTTCTTATCTTAATATGATATCAGCATATGAAAATATCACAAAAGTTTTGTAAATTCTCGCAAGACTTTGAAACAGAATGATGAAATATCATGAGATTTCATTTGTAAAATAGATCGATACCACGTTTTTAAATGTCAATATGATATCAGCATACGAAGATATTGCGATATTTCAGTGTATCGATATCATTTCCCACCCTTAGTCTTTAGAAGTTTTAAAGTCTGTAAGAAAGAAGTTTTTGAAGAAGTTTTTTTTTTTTTTTTTAAGACTGCAGAAACAGTGGGCTGATTGGTTAAATATCCGTTAAATATCGGTGGGGTGGCCCATGTCCGATACTTTAGACCGATATAGGCCAATACCGATAGGGGGCTGATTTATTTGTGCATCCCAATTAACAATAATATTATTTATAATATTATTACATAATTAAAAAACAATGACAAAAACATTAACAAGAAGAGGAAGACGACAAGGAAGACAAATTAATGATGCAATAAACAACAATAAAAATAATTATCATTAATATACCAATTATAATAACAATAATATTACAATTATTATTATTATTACTATTATTATTATCATTATTATAATAATAAGAACAAGTACAGGAAGACAACTTATTTCGGGTGTCAAACCTTCAACACCTTACAATTCAGTTTGGGTTCAGCGCGCTAAAATTCAGTTAAACGATTATCATATACAGCCATGGAAAAATGAAGAGACCAAACTTGTGATCAAAATTAATGTTTAATGTTTTAATAATGCAATCGAGTACCAACTGTGGTGTGAATCATGTGACTGAAAGACAGAAAAGAAAATCTAGAATGCCTAAAAGCTGTTTCTGGCAGCACACTACCATAGATACTGATGTAAGAACTTAATAACCAAAATCACTCATCAAGAAAAGCATGAAAATGGCAGATATCAGTTCTTAGGTTCAACTCTTATAAGCTATTTTTGTTGTTGTCATTTTATGTGAGAGAAAACAAGGGTGGTCTCTCCATTTTTTCCATGATAATCATAAGACTGGAGGCATCATTTTTCCCTGTGACTCATTGGCTACTTCATAGTTTTAAATCAATTTTGTTTCCATTTTTAATAATAAAAAAAAATTGTATAAAATGGGATTAAAACGGTGAATTTTCAAGAAAAACATAAGTAGCCTTTAAAGGTAATAAAAAACTTCTTTTAACCAAAATCATTCATCATCATTAACAAAAAAATATCTATTTATATTGAAGCATTGCTTTGTCACACGTGTAATAAGGATGCATGATATAATCAGCCCCCTATCAGTATCGGTCTATATAGAAATTAAAAAACGGCGTAATGGTGTATCTTTAAATCTCATTTTGATAGTGGCATATGAAAATATCACATTATTTCAGTGTATCGATATTTTTTCCAAGCTCTATTTTTCGATGTATCGGAAACGAATAACAAAACTGCTTTGCAATGCCTGCGTATTTTTTTCAGCTTAATGTCAGTATCGATATCAGTTAATGGCCGTGTGAGTTTTAAAATATTGGCATATCAGATATCGGTCAAAATTCCAATATGGTGCTTCCCTACTGACAGCCTCATAAAGACGCAGATTTCCACGAATGCTGTTAAGAGCTTCACCTGGGCCGGCACAAGCCTCTTCCTACGACAGCCACCCTAAAATCGTGTGGCTGCTCAGCATCAATATTTTGGCATTTCCTTCAGCTGACTCTCCAGACATCCATCTAATTAGCTGAAAAGACAAGAAAATGGCAGCAGAAGCAGATCTAAAGCTACGTGACCAGGCCTCAGTTGCCACAGGTTACCTTTTTGAAGAGACTTGGTGGAGCAAATTGATCGCCGAGAGCGCAGACTCATCATGAGGCTGTGTTTATAACAGCAGAGGGGGATTAGCTTGTCATTAGAATAAAGAGCGCAGAAGAAGAATCAATTTCAGGGTTTAAAAAGCTGACAAACAGTTCACTTATTCCTCCTCTCTGCTGCAGCCTACAGCTTCCAGGATACAGATGTGAGCGTTTCCAGGAGGCAGGCTTAATTCAGCCTTAGTCAACTCCCCGCCATGTCAGGCCCAGTTAGGATCTGCTGAAGCACACAACAGTTTGGTTATCCCCACTCCAGCCCGACTTCTCCAAACAACACCCCTCATTTTACTCCCCATGACTACCAGCAGCCAGTTATACTACACTACAGGGCTGGAACGGTTCACAGAAATCACGGTTCACGATGTACCTCGGTACACAGGTCATGTTTCGGTTTTACTTCGGTACAGTAATGGAAAAAAATACAAATGTTCTCTTAAGTTCACTAAAATTTAACATCAAAGATGTTTCTTCTGCGTTTTCTGCCATATTGTTTGAATGAGAAAAAAACAATCATAACAGAAGAAAATATCTAAAAGTCCTGCTGTTTGTTTTAGAAACTTTTTAATAAAAAAGTAAAAAAAAAAAAAAAAAAAAAAAACATAATTGGTGGCCAGCCCACCGATATTTAACCGATCAGTTTCTAAAGTCTTAAAAAAAAAAAAAAAAAAAAGAACTTCCTCCTCTTCAAAAACTTATTTTTACAGACTTTAAAACTTCTAAAGACTAGGGGTGGGAAAATATTGATACACTGAAATATCGTGATGTTTTCATATGCCGATACCAAATCTACATTTAAAAACGTGGTACGGATCTATTTTACTAATGAAATCTTGCGATATTTCATCGTTTCGTTACGAAATCTCGCGAGATTTCACAAAACTTTTGTGATATTTGCATATGCTGATATATTGACATTCAAAAATGCGGTATCGATCTTTTTTGCTAACGAAATGAGAATTCATGAAATATCGTGAGATTCTGTAACAAAACAATGAAATCTCATGAGATTTTGCAAGTAAAATAGATCGATACCGCATTTTTAACTATCGATATATCAGCATATGAAAATATCATATTTCAGTGTATTGATGTTTTTTCCCACCCCTATTTTTTAAAGCGTTGGAAACTGATAACAAAACTGTTATTTGCAATGACTGCTTATTTTTTTTCAGCTTTAATATCGGTATCGATAATCAGCTACATGAGTTTTAAAATATCGGCATATCAGATATCGGTCAAAATTCCAATATCATGCATCCCCATCTTATATAGTGACTGCCCCATCTCCGCCATTATACAGAATACTGAAGAGCGACTCAGCGTAATATCTTCTGAACGACTCAAAGTGATGCAGAAACTTAACCGGTGAGTAAATGCACGTATAAACTCCTAGAAATAAGGTCCAGAAAGTTAACCTTTAACCTGGACAAGTGTCAGGGACAGGAACCACGCAGGAGCAGAGCCAGGAACTCCTGCAGTCGGTGGTGGAAAACCTTTCCACCATCACTGCTCTTCTCCACCAGCACATGGAGGAGTGGAGCTCCCTGCTGGAGGAGGCGATGGAGGATGCAGAGGATGCTGCCAACCACCGGCACATCCGTGATGTAGCAGCAGGAAACGTATCCAGTTAAAGACGGCAACAGTGGACCTCCATCCAACCAGCTTACAGAGCATCTGAAGCAATGAGGAGGAAGCATATTGTGCTAATTTGTCTTGTCTGCAGAGCGCTCTGACAGCCCCATTGATGCCGACATCCCTTGAACATGAGGTTAGTGGGTGTTTGGCCTCCCCTCCAGTCATCTGTGAGCTGCAGAGCCTGGAAATGATTAGGCCTGGGAGGGCAATTAGCCTGATCATTGCTGAGCTAAATATAGCCCATGTTGGCCCGGCTCTGCTCCTGGGTCACATCCACGCTGCAGCCTCCACACCACTGTTAGCATAACCCGGATCCCCCGATGGTTCTGACTCAGATCGGCCGTTCATGATCAGAGCGGAGGAAAGGAACGTGTTAGGCGAAGAAACGCCATCTTAAACGAGCCACGGCTGGGAAAGTACGCTTTCCCACAGCCTTACACCAGCTGAACGGAATGCAAAAGGAAAATGCTTTCCCTCCCCCCGATCTCCCACCCCTGTGAGAAAAAATGCGAGAGATTTTATCCTTAAAAACAGGAGGTCCGCCCACTCATTCACCTGGGACGGGTGTTGGATGGAGGAGGCGAGCCAGAAGGTTATAGGAGCCTGGGAATGTTTAACATGAAGCAATCAGAACGTAGCGGGCGCTGGGGGGGGGGGTGAGGAACCCGTTTGAGGCCGGCTGGAAGACGGGGAGGTGATGAATCTGTACTGGAACCTGACACAATGGATGAACGAGAAAGTTTATTCGGTTTAAAAGAAAGAACTGATTTCTCAGTCCACTTATGTAACTGAAAGTGTGGAGGCTGAAGCAAAAGCTCATCATATCCACCTTCCTGTTACATTCCCAAGTTAAACCTCAACACAGACGAAACAAATTCATCAGGGAAGTTCAATTTCACTCTTCACAACAGAAATAAAGAAACAGCACACAATCCATCAGTGACAATACAAACATTAGTAACCTTCATTTTCCAGATTGTAGCCAGAAATGATCTGGTTTTTATAAAGTCTCTTAAAACCGACTAGAGTACAACGTAACTTTCCATTATCGGGGCAGCTATTCCACATATTCACACCTTTAAACAGAAACACAATGATGTTTTACTGTAGTTGGAGGTTTTGGTTTGTTAGATAATGAAGTTCCTCAGATTATACCTGGATTCCCTCATTTTGAACAAGTTCTGGACATGATGTGGTGGAACCTCGTTTTTTGCATCATACATGATTTGTAATGTAATATATTCAACTAAATCGTTGAATTTCAAAATGTTTAAAGAAATAAATAGTGTGTTAGTTGGCTCATGGTAAGGTTTATTACTGATAACTCTTATAGCTTTTTTTGTAATGAAAATATAGAATTTGTATTAATTTTATATGTTTCCCCAAACCTCGATACAATGTGTCATATAAGGCATTATTAATAAATAACATAAAATACTTAATGAATATTGAGAAAGGAAATCTTGAGCTTTAAACAGAATTGCAATAGATTTAGAGATTTTAAATTTAACATCATCTATGTGTGTTTTGCAGCTTAATTTATTATCAGTGATAACGCCAAGAAATTTGGTTTGAGTTACAATTTCAATTTCAGCCTCTTTTATTACTAAATTTCTACGGTTATTTGTGGGTTTATTTCCAAATATAATGCATTCGGTTTTACCGAGACGAAATGATAATTTATTTAAATCAAACCATTGTTTAAATTTCAAACTTTCTTTCTCCATCATGTCCAGAAGTATTCCCAAATCATCTCCAGACAGAACACAGTTGTGTCATCAGCAAATAAAATACAACCCAGAGACTTAGAAACCAAACAAATGTCATCGATGTACGAAAGAAACAACAATGGACCAGGGACTGAACCCTGAGGTGCCCCACATGTAATCTTCAAAAAAATCTGAGTTTATTGTATTAATATGGACACACTTATACCTGTTATGTAAACAGGTAGTTATCCAATCCAGTAATTTGTAAAGTGTAGAGTGTGATCTATAGTATCAGCTTTCTGCAGATAAAAAAAACAACTGTATATTGCTTTTTTCCCCACTGCCCACGGACAGAGAGCGTCAGTGGGCATGTCAGACTAATTTTAGCCACTTCACATCAGCTTTGTAAAGACCTGAAAAGCAGCAGCCACATTTCTCCTCCTCTGTAAGCCCGGTTTCTGTCCACATCCGTGTTCACCCAGTCGAGATGTGAAGACCCAAGGCTCAAACATGAGACAAGAAAAGCCCAGGAAAAAAGGAAAAGGCAGTGGCCGCTCTCTCAGCTTCCATTTGACTCGCGTGTCTTTCATCACTGCGTAGACGGGAGTGAAACGTAAGTGCAAATGTCCTGCCGTTGCACTTGGCTCAGCTCAAATTGCACAAGACAGCTCAGGAAACAGGGCTTTACTTTGTTTCCTGAGCAGAGGGCACTTATCTACCAGCCGAAGCCCGTGACAGACCTGTTACTGCGACCGATGGGCGGCAGCGTGCAGGGCTCTCCGGCATGAACCGCACCAGGTCTGCGTGGAGTTAAACATCCCCAGATACCTGCTGATGATGCGGGGAGCTGAGGCTGGTATGGCAGGTCCACATCTCGTCCACCATGTTTCATCCTGCAAGCTGGGACCACGGGAGACGCATGGAAGTAGCAGCCGCGCAGAGCGACGCAGGAAACGGACGTCGCCATTTACGTACGCAAGGGAGCAGAAATCAGTGCTTTCCACCGGCGCCGGCTGCCGCTCATATATCCGACTACTCCACGAAGTCCAGACGGCTTCGTGTTTATAATCAGGGCCGGAGCGTCGGGCTCTGGCCGGGATGTGATTCCACGTAATGACGCATGACGTTTACGCGCTCTTTGGTGCATGCAGCCACGATCAGGCTTCCCTCATAGCTCCTTCGCTGTGTCGCTGTGACACCGCTCTTTTCTGCACCAGAATGCTGAGGAGTGGAGCTGGGGAAGGGAAGGTTTTCCCGAGGAGGATGTGAAGCTGTTCAGACTTTCCAGGAGAGATTTCATCTCCATCACCTTCTCCACTGTTTAGCAAAAACACCGTCAGACGAGGTGAAGCTGAGGTTCATGTCTGACTGACGCTTTGATGGTTTGGGGAAGAAGAAAATGCAGAAACATAAATGGAAATGGAAAAAAATCCAGTCTTTTTCTTTGTTTGTTTTTCACAAAATTATATTTTTGTAAATTTTTATTTATTTTTAGTTTCATCGGTTTCTTGTTATTTGAATTACTGTTGTGAATCTAACTTTTTCTTTAACTGGAGGGAATCAATTTTGAGGACGACTGTGTGTGTATGTACACATATTTAAAATGCCCCCCCCCCCGGCTGGCTACTCGGTGTCCTGATGAATGGGCCTTCAGACTAAGTTTGAAATGAATCATGTAGGTCTGCTGGTTTTACTCAGCATTCATCTTCCTATCATAAACTATCATCTTCACGTCTGTCTGGATCCTTGTGGTGTTTCTGAGCGGGATGTGGGGCTATCCCTGGATTCTCCCGACTGACCAATCGAAAGAGGCTTCCTGAAACATTTACCTGTGGAACACCTCTTTTAAACCCTGTAAACCTGCTCAGATTCACTGTTTCAGCTTCTACTTTTGCACAGTTCCTCCTCACACGTCCCAGCTTTCAGACGAACGTTAGACTTCAGCCCTTGTTGTAGCAGAGGTATATTTAAATGTATTATTGGCAGAAAAAAGGCCTCTTCAGGGGGAGGTCAACCCCAACCTCTATCCTAAAGAGGGGAGGTTATGCTGCAGCGTGCTGAGATAAGCTACAGATGCTCCGTGACGGCGTGGAAACTCTTCATTTGTCATTTTACCGCATTAAAATGAGATAACGCTGAGGTATGGCGGACAGTCGGAGCGGCTACTGTGGGACGATGGAAGCGTGTCCTTGGAGTTATTTATTGAAATAAACGGACTCATGTTGAAACATGTATGGCAAATGCATTATGAACAGAGGTTGTGATGGAGCCGGGGGGGTGTAACTCGCCGTAACATTGCCTTCCTCCCTTTAACAGATGCAGACCGAGCGAACACTTTCATTTACTCCCTCCATGAATGGAGGGAATTTTCCGTTTGATGGCCTTTTTGAGCATATAGAAGGCTGGAGAGCTCCTCTGAGCACAGATCCTGATCTTAATTACTTCCTTAATTAGCTGTGATTCCCGGGGAGAAGCCCGGCCCTCCCCGCAGCCTCCCAGCCCAGAACCAGGGCTGCACCGTGACACGGATATGCAGGCCTGCCTTTGCTGAAGGTGGCTTTTCTTTTTCCTCAAATGTCAGCAAACCCCACAGAGCTGCGGCTTCTTCGTCCTCCTGCCCGGGAGAGCGACGGCTCGACTACACCTCCCTCTCTGCGTCTGCAGAGTTATAACGCGCAGACACATTCCCCAGATTTATGTTTATCGTTTTCCAATGAAAGAGGGACATCCTGCATGCTCCGCTCGCTGCCTGATAAATATGGCTCCCTGGCCCGGCCGCTGCGAGGCGGAGGATCGATGGAGCATTTAGCTAATCACAGGAGAAGAAGAAAAATAAAGGACTGGCAGAAGCAGCAGGCGTCTAGTGGCTGGCTGGACAGACGGATGCCAGGCCTTTCCCAACATCTCAGACGTCACCGCTCATCAGTGATCACACTTTGCCCATCTCAGTTTTAGGAGAGCATCGGGCTGTGTGATACACTGATATGATATCATGATATCATATTTACATGAGAGAGATACGATATTTACATATATCGTTATATCGCTGTATTGGTTGTGGAAATTATTTTTAGGGATGCACGATATAATCAGCCCCCTATCGGTATCGGCTTACATCAGCCTTAAAAACTGAGTATCGGACATCAGATACCCCACCGATATTTAACCGATCAGCCCGCTGTTTCTAAAGTCTGAAAAAGGAAAAAAAAACGTATTTTTTACAGACTTTAAAACTTCTAAAGACTAGGGGTGGGAAAAATATTGATACACTGAAATATCGTGATGTTTTCATATTTTATTAATGAAATCTCACAAGATATCGTTATGTGACGAAATCTCATCTTGCAATATTTCATTAGTAAAATAGATCGATACCGCGTTTTTAAATATAGATATGGTATCGCCATATGAAAATATTGCAATATATCAGTATCAATATTTTTTCCCACCCCCTGTTATTTAAACTATCTGGAAGACAATCCTCCCCAAGACTTTTAGAAATCATAAAAACCAGCAACTATCTTTAACTACTTTGATCTAACAAACATCTCTAACCAGTGTTTCATCAGTTCCATCTCTGCAGTAAAGCGATACCTTTATGATAAACATGTTTCAATACTAAAAAACAGACGTTTGAGATGAAATGAAACTTTCAGACTAATTAGGGTAAAAATACTGGGATATATTGTATATCATAATCTAAAATAAATATATGGTTATTAGGGCTGTAACGTGTATTTGTGCCGAACCGTTCGGTACACGACTCTCGGTTCAGCACGACCCTGGATCGAACTGGCCGTTAATTGTTTCATTGAGTTCTTTGGTGCAACCCGACATAACGTAGCCGCGCAGCGCGCTCACCATCCTGTTTCTGACAACATGGATGTGAGATTGTCGAGCTGCAGGAAGCTCCGCTGGTCAGTCTGCGGTCTGGGACCACTTCGGTTTAGAGGAAGACGGAGCTGAATAAAAGTCAACAAAACTAAAACAGGGTGCCGACGTTGCAGAACGGCGGTCGCAGTGTTTCCATCAGCTTCACAACAGCTCAACGTAAACCTGTTCTGGAGGAAATGAGACCTGGAACCAGTTTGTGAGCTGGTGCTGGATAGAAACTGGATCAGGATACTGAACCTGACTTTGTAGGCGGTGCTGGATAGAAACCAGATCAGGATAATGAACCTGACTTTGTAGGCGGTGCTGGATAGAAACTGGATCAGGATACTGAACCTGACTTTGTAGGCGGTGCTGGATAGAAACCAGATCAGGATAATGAACCTGACTTTGTAGGTGGTGCTGGATAGAAACCAGATCAGGATAATGAACCTGATTTTGTAGGTGGTGCTGGATAGAAACCAGATCAGGATAATGAACCTGACTTTGTAGGCGGTGTTGGATGGAAACCAGATCAGGATAATGAACCTGACTTTGTAGGTGGTGCTGGATAGAAACCAGATCAGGATACTAAACCTGACTTTGTAGGTGGTGCTGGATAGAAACTGGATCAGGATACTGAACCTGACTTTGTAGGCGGTGCTGGATAGAAAACCGGATCAGGATAATGAACCTGACTTTGTAGGTGGTGCTGGATAGAAACCAGATCAGGATAATGAACCTGACTTTGTAGGTGGTGCTGGATAGAAACCAGATCAGGATAATGAACCTGACTTTGTAGGCGGTGCTGGATAGAAACCAGATCAGGATACTGAACCTGACTTTGTAGGCGGTGCTGGATAGAAACCAGATCAGGATACTGAACCTGACTTTGTAGGCGGTGCTGGATAGAAACCAGATCAGGATAATGAACCTGACTTTGTAGGCGGTGCTGGATAGAAACCAGATCAGGATACTGAACCTGACTTTGTAGGCGGTGCTGGATAGAAACCAGATCAGGATAATGAACCTGACTTTGTAGGCGGTGCTGGATAGAAACCAGATCAGGATAATGAACCTGACTTTGTAGGCGGTGCTGGATAGAAACCAGATCAGGATAATGAACCTGACTTTGTAGGCGGTGCTGGATGGAAACCAGATCAGGATAATGAACCTGACTTTGTAGGTGGTGCTGGATAGAAACCAGATCAGGATAATAAACCTGACTTTGTAGGTGGTGCTGGATAGAAACTAGATCAGGATACTGAACCTGACTTTGTAGGCGGTGCTGGATAGAAAACCAGATCAGGATAATGAACCTGACTTTGTAGGTGGTGCTGGATAGAAACCAGATCAGGATAATGAACCTGACTTTGTAGGTGGTGCTGGATAGAAACCAGATCAGGATAATGAACCTGACTTTGTAGGCGGTGCTGGATAGAAACCAGATCAGGATACTGAACCTGACTTTGTAGGCTGGTGCTGGATAGAAACCGGATCAGGATAATGAACCTGACTTTGTAGGCTGGTGCTGGATAGAAACCAGATCAGGATAATGAACCTGACTTTGTAGGTGGTGCTGGATAGAAACCAGATCAGGATAATGAACCTGACTTTGTAGGCGGTGCTGGATAGAAACCAGATCAGGATAATGAACCTGACTTTGTAGGTGGTGCTGGATAGAAACCAGATCAGGATACTGAACCTGACTTTGTAGGTGGTGCTGGATAGAAACCAGATCAGGATACTGAACCTGACTTTGTAGGTGGTGCTGGATAGAAACCAGATCAGGATACTGAACCTGACTTTGTAGGCGGTGCTGGATAGAAACCAGATCAGGATAATGAACCTGACTTTGTAGGTGGTGCTGGATAGAAACCAGATCAGGATACTGAACCTGACTTTGTAGGCGGTGCTGGATAGAAACCAGATCAGGATACTGAACCTGACTTTGTAGGTGGTGCTGGATAGAAACCAGATCAGGATAATGAACCTGACTTTGTAGGCGGTGCTGGATAGAAACCAGATCAGGATAATGAACCTGACTTTGTATGCGGTGCTGGATAGAAACCAGATCAGGATACTGAACCTGACTTTGTAGGCGGTGCTGGATAGAAACCAGATCAGGATAATGAACCTGACTTTGTAGGCGGTGCTGGATAGAAACCAGATCAGGATACTGAACCTGACTTTGTAGGCGGTGCTGGATAGAAACCAGATCAGGATACTGAACCTGACTTTGTAGGCGGTGCTGGATAGAAACCAGATCAGGATACTGAACCTGACTTTGTAGGCGGTGCTGGATAGAAACCAGATCAGGATACTGAACCTGACTTTGTAGGCGGTGCTGGATAGAAACCAGATCAGGATACTGAACCTGACTTTGTAGGTGGTGCTGGATAGAAACCAGATCAGGATACTGAACCTGACTTTGTAGGCGGTGCTGGATAGAAACCAGATCAGGATACTGAACCTGACTTTGTAGGTGGTGCTGGATAGAAACCAGATCAGGATAATGAACCTGACTTTGTAGGTGGTGCTGGATAGAAACCAGATCAGGATACTGAACCTGACTTTGTAGGCGGTGCTGGATAGAAACCAGATCAGGATACTGAACCTGACTTTGTAGGCGGTGCTGGATAGAAACCAGATCAGGATACTGAACCTGACTTTGTAGGCGGTGCTGGATAGAAACCAGATCAGGATAATGAACCTGACTTTGTAGGCGGTGCTGGATAGAAACCAGATCAGGATACTGAACCTGACTTTGTAGGCGGTGCTGGATAGAAACCAGATCAGGATACTGAACCTGACTTTGTAGGCGGTGCTGGATAGAAACCAGATCAGGATAATGAACCTGACTTTGTAGGTGGTGCTGGATAGAAACCAGATCAGGATAATGAACCTGACTTTGTAGGCGGTGCTGGATAGAAACCAGATCAGGATAATGAACCTGACTTTGTAGGCGGTGCTGGATAGAAACCAGATCAGGATAAATGAACCTGACTTTGTAGGCGGTGCTGGATAGAAACCAGATCAGGATACTGAACCTGACTTTGTAGGCGGTGCTGGATAGAAACCAGATCAGGATAATGAACCTGACTTTGTAGGCGGTGCTGGATAGAAACCAGATCAGGATACTGAACCTGACTTTGTAGGCGGTGCTGGATAGAAAACCAGATCAGGATACTGAACCTGACTTTGTAGGTGGTGCTGGATAGAAACCAGATCAGGATAATGAACCTGACTTTGTAGGTGGTGCTGGATAGAAAACCAGATCAGGATACTGAACCTGACTTTGTAGGCGGTGCTGGATAGAAACCAGATCAGGATACTGAACCTGACTTTGTAGGTGGTGCTGGATAGAAACCGGATCAGGATAATGAACCTGACTTTGTAGGTGGTGCTGGATAGAAACCAGATCAGGATAATGAACCTGACTTTGTAGGCGGTGCTGGATAGAAACCAGATCAGGATAATGAACCTGACTTTGTAGGCGGTGCTGGATAGAAACCAGATCAGGATAATGAACCTGACTTTGTAGGTGGTGCTGGATAGAAACCAGATCAGGATACTGAACCTGACTTTGTAGGCGGTGCTGGATAGAAACCAGATCAGGATACTGAACCTGACTTTGTAGGTGGTGCTGGATAGAAACCAGATCAGGATACTGAACCTGACTTTGTAGGCGGTGCTGGATAGAAACCAGATCAGGATAATGAACCTGACTTTGTAGGCGGTGCTGGATAGAAACCAGATCAGGATACTGAACCTGACTTTGTAGGCGGTGCTGGATAGAAACCAGATCAGGATAATGAACCTGACTTTGTAGGTGGTGCTGGATAGAAACCAGATCAGGATAATGAACCTGACTTTGTAGGCGGTGCTGGATAGAAACCAGATCAGGATAATGAACCTGACTTTGTAAGCGGTGCTGGATAGAAACCAGATCAGGATACTGAACCTGACTTTGTAAGCGGTGCTGGATAGAAACCAGATCAGGATACTGAACCTGACTTTGTAGGCGGTGCTGGATAGAAACCAGATCAGGATACTGAACCTGACTTTGTAGGCGGTGCTGGATAGAAACCAGATCAGGATACTGAACCTGACTTTGTAGGTGGTGCTGGATAGAAACCAGATCAGGATACTGAACCTGACTTTGTAGGTGGTGCTGGATAGAAACCAGATCAGGATACTGAACCTGACTTTGTAGGTGGTGCTGGATAGAAACCAGATCAGGATACTGAACCTGACTTTGTAGGCGGTGCTGGATAGAAACCCGATCAGGATAATGAACCTGACTTTGTAGGCGGTGCTGGATAGAAACCAGATCAGGATACTGAACCTGACTTTGTAGGCGGTGCTGGATAGAAACCAGATCAGGATACTGAACCTGACTTTGTAGACGGTGCTGGATAGAAACCAGATCAGGATAATGAACCTGACTTTGTAGGCGGTGCTGGATAGAAACCAGATCAGGATACTGAACCTGACTTTGTAGGCGGTGCTGGATAGAAACCAGATCAGGATAATGAACCTGACTTTGTAGGCGGTGCTGGATAGAAACCAGATCAGGATACTGAACCTGACTTTGTAGGCGGTGCTGGATAGAAACCGGATCAGGATAATGAACCTGACTTTGTAGGCGGTGCTGGATAGAAACCAGATCAGGATACTGAACCTGACTTTGTAGGCGGTGCTGGATAGAAACCAGATCAGGATACTGAACCTGACTTTGTAGGCGGTGCTGGATAGAAACCAGATCAGGATAATGAACCTGACTTTGTAGGCGGTGCTGGATAGAAACCAGATCAGGATACTGAACCTGACTTTGTAGGCGGTGCTGGATAGAAACCAGATCAGGATACTGAACCTGACTTTGTAGACGGTGCTGGATAGAAACCAGATCAGGATAATGAACCTGACTTTGTAGGCGGTGCTGGATAGAAACCAGATCAGGATAATGAACCTGACTTTGTAGGTGGTGCTGGATAGAAACCAGATCAGGATACTGAACCTGACTTTGTAGGCGGTGCTGGATAGAAACCAGATCAGGATTCTGAACCTGACTTTGTAGGCGGTGCTGGATAGAAACCAGATCAGGATACTGAACCTGACTTTGTAGGCGGTGCTGGATAGAAAACCAGATCAGGATACTGAACCTGACTTTGTAGGTGGTGCTGGATAGGAAACCAGATCAGGATAATGAACCTGACTTTGTAGGTGGTGCTGGATAGAAACCAGATCAGGATACTGAACCTGACTTTGTAGGCGGTGCTGGATAGAAACCAGATCAGGATAATGAACCTGACTTTGTAGGCGGTGCTGGATAGAAACCGGATCAGGATAATGAACCTGACTTTGTAGGCGGTGCTGGATAGAAACCAGATCAGGATAATGAACCTGACTTTGTAGGTGGTGCTGGATAGAAACCCGATCAGGATAATGAACCTGACTTTGTAGGCGGTGCTGGATAGAAACCAGATCAGGATAATGAACCTGACTTTGTAGGTGGTGCTGGATAGAAACCAGATCAGGATACTGAACCTGACTTTGTAGGTGGTGCTGGATAGAAACCAGATCAGGATAATGAACCTGACTTTGTAGGTGGTGCTGGATAGAAAACCAGATCAGGATACTGAACCTGACTTTGTAGGTGGTGCTGGATAGAAAACCAGATCAGGATACTGAACCTGACTTTGTAGGCGGTGCTGGATAGAAACCAGATCAGGATACTGAACCTGACTTTGTAGACGGTGCTGGATAGAAACCAGATCAGGATAAATGAACCTGACTTTGTAGACGGTGCTGGATAGAATCCAGATCAGGATAACTGAACCTGACTTTGTAGACGGTGCTGGATAGAAACCAGATCAGGATACTGAACCTGACTTTGTAGACGGTGCTGGATAGAATCCAGATCAGGATAACTGAACCTGACTTTGTAGGCGGTGCTGGATAGAAACCAGATCAGGATAATGAACCTGACTTTGTAGGCGGTGCTGGATAGAAACCAGATCAGGATAATGAACCTGACTTTGTAGGTGGTGCTGGATAGAAACCAGATCAGGATAATGAACCTGACTTTGTAGACGGTGCTGGATAGAAACCAGATCAGGATAATGAACCTGACTTTGTAGGCGGTGCTGGATAGAAAACCAGATCAGGATACTGAACCTGACTTTGTAGGTGGTGCTGGATAGAAACCAGATCAGGATACTGAACCTGACTTTGTAGGCGGTGCTGGATAGAAAACCAGATCAGGATACTGAACCTGACTTTGTAGGCGGTGCTGGATAGAAACCAGATCAGGATAATGAACCTGACTTTGTAGGTGGTGCTGGATAGAAACCGGATCAGGATACTGAACCTGACTTTGTAGGTGGTGCTGGATAGAAACCGGATCAGGATACTGAACCTGACTTTGTAGGTGGTGCTGGATAGAAACCGGATCAGGATACTGAACCTGACTTTGTAGGTGGTGCTGGATAGAAACCGGATCAGGATACTGAACCTGACTTTGTAGGTGGTGCTGGATAGAAACCAGATCAGGATAATGAACCTGACTTTGTAGGTGGTGCTGGATAGAAACCAGATCAGGATACTGAACCTGACTTTGTAGGCGGTGCTGGATAGAAACCAGATCAGGATAATGAACCTGACTTTGTAGGCGGTGCTGGATAGAAACCAGATCAGGATACTGAACCTGACTTTGTAGGTGGTGCTGGATAGAAACCAGATCAGGATAATGAACCTGACTTTGTAGGCGGTGCTGGATAGAAACCAGATCAGGATACTGAACCTGACTTTGTAGGTGGTGCTGGATAGAAACCGGATCAGGATAATGAACCTGAATTTGTAGCTGGTGCTGGGGCTGGTAGGGAAAACACTGGGGGGTAGTATGAACTCGGCTGTGATGTTTAATTTTAGTGAACTTGTTGATAAAACACAAGACAGTTAATATTTGTGTATTTTTTCATAATTGTACCGAGGAAAAATCGAACCGTGACCTGTGTACCGAGGTACATACCGAACCGTGAATTTTTTTACCGTTACCGTTTGTACCGTTACAGCTTTAATGGGTATATGATATTTGGTCCATATCACCCAGCCCTAGCAGAGCAGCAGAGGAAGAACGTCCAGAGGCAGCTGCTTGCTATTACTCCATCCCAAACCCCCTCTGTGGCAGGAAATAAGTAATCACTTCGTAGTGACAGGTACACGCTGACCCACTGCTATCTCTGCTCAGAAACCACCTAAATAATGGATTACAGCAGTTTAGAATTAACCTTAAACCCCCCAAGTATCTGAGGCAGGTTAGTGCGTTTCGTACCCGTCAGGACGGAAGGACAGGACCTGAATGCTGCTGCCACCAGAGGACAGTGTCGCAGATCCATCCTGCGCTGAGCAGAGCAGCCTGCACGGCTGCAGGCACATGGGGAAAATGGAAACAACTGGTGTCACCACGAAACTTTCCTGGAATACTCCTCACATTAGGAATATCATTTTTTGCCTTGGAAGTTTTCTGAAATTTTATGTTTAAATATGCAAATGGGGTGTTATATTACCATAAATGGGCAAATTTGCAAACATTTCTAGAAAAAAAATCTAAACAGGATTAAACCAGGTTCAAAGTTTATTTTTAATTTTGTTCACATATTAAAGCCAAAAGTTTTTACAGAGGCGATTCTGGATATCTCTATAGATCGTTTCACAATTTAGAATATACTGTCAACAACCAGAAAAAAACTCATTTTTGTCATATTTTTGGTATGAAATGTTCTATAAATCAGGCTGTCAATGAGATATAAAAAATCCTTCTGTAAAAACTTTAAGAAAAACAGTCAGGAGCAAAACTTGAAAGTTTGGTTTCTGTAAGTGCTCCTGAAGTGGAGAATTTTTTTATCCGGAATAAGAGAAAAACTAGTTTGAGAAAACAGCCTTTAAAGTTTTGGGTTGTAAAACTCCACATTTTTGTTCTATAACACTATTTACACACATCAGATCCAATCAGATTAATGAGCTGGAAATATCAAGTTTGGTTGAGATGACATCGTTCAGGAAAAAGCGACGTTTCCAACGATACCAGACATGACGGGACCAGACGAGCACCACGGTGCTGCGCTCAGTTGAAAAACACCAAATTTAGCTGCAGTTTGAGGAGATTTGGGAGAATCAGACAAAGAATCAGAAATAAACTCCTAAATGATGATGTTTGACGTTTTTTTTAACACGAGTCTGAAAGAAAACACGTTGAAGGAGGAAAAAAACGAATATCTCAAAATTGACCAGGTGATGAAAGAACGGGGTTTTCACCTGTCCCCCCTTAAAAAAAAGAGTTAAAATAATACTGCAATAGAGAAGAATCAGACTACAATCAAGTGAAATAAGTTGTCAGTGGGTAAAGATAATTATACTTGCTAAGATTTCTTTAAAAAAATTGAGTCTAGATGGCAAAATACTGTTAAACATGTTAGAAAACTCATTTCAAGTCTCTCAGTTAGTGAAAACTCCCTCCAAACTAGTCTGGTGATGCTTCTTTTCAGTGTTTCTTTCTTATTCTAAAAGGAAAATTCTTAAAACAAGAACATTTTCTTAATTTGACAATTGCTAAAATAGGCTTTTTGAAAGGCAAAGCTCCGTACTGAAGGACGGCACCGTGCCAAACCTGCCAAACATCCACGTTCCTGAAGGGAACCTGTTGAAGGCTTTTATGCTACCAAGGACCAGATTGATTAGGATGGCTTTCTTTCCACTAAAAATGAGAAAGCAACACTGAAGAGAAGCATCACCAGACTAGTTTTAAGTGTTTTAAGAAACTTTAAATTACTGTTTCAGCTCGTTTAAGCAAGTTCCCACTGGTCTAAAGTCTAGATATTCTTTATTACAAGAAACCTGCGTGTGAACTGGTACGGGGGTCTGAAAACCAGTTTTTACTGCTATTATTGTGAGCAAAAGACAGAGTGATCTGAAACACAGGGATGCACGATATAATCGGCCCCCTATCGGCAACGGTCTATATCGGCCTTAAAACTGAGTATCGGACATCGGACACCCCACCGATATTTAACCGATCAGCCCGCTGTTCCTAAAGTAATAAAAACAAACAAACTTCTTCCAAAACTTCTTTGTTACAGACTTTTAAACTTCTAAAGACTGGGGGTGGGAAAAAATATTGATACATTAAAATATCGCAATATCTTCATATGCTGATATTATATTGACATTAAAAAACGCGGTGTCGATCTATATTACCAATGAAATCTTGCGAGAATTCATGAAATATCGTGAGATTTTGTAACAGAACGATGAAATCTTGCAAGATTTGGTAAGTAAAATAGATCGATACCGCATTTTCTAAATATCGATTTGATATTGGCTTATGAAAATATCCCGATATTTTAGTGTATTTATATTTTTTCCCCAACCCGATTTTTCAAAACGTCAGAAACGAATAACAAAACTGCTATTTGCAATGACTGCTTATTTTTTTCCAGCTTTAATAGCGGTATTATCTGTTATCGCCCACAAGTTTAAAATATTGGCATATCGGCCAAAATTCCAATATCGTGCATCCCTACTGAAACAGTGTCTTAGTGAGATAATTTAACTTAATATGCAGATAAAATAACCAGTTTCAAGATTCAGTTACAGAAAGAAATAAAAGACATATAAACATGATTATTAATCTAATTCTGCTCTTGTCTAGCATATTACTCGCAAATCAAGGCTGTTAAGACCGTTTTTGCAGAATATAAGACTGTAAGACTCAGACTGTTTTTGCAGTGCAGGACCTGAGTGTGTGTTTGCTGATCAGACTTGGCAACATCACAGCAAACGAAGAGAAATTCCTCCGCAAACATGTGCAGTGATTTTCTGCTGGCGAGCAGCAGTGATGTAGAGGTCTCTGGTGACCTGCGGAGGGCTTAACATCTCCGACTGGATCATGACTGAGGCTTGTTATATACTCCGTCAGTACGGC
This sequence comes from Atherinomorus stipes, assembly GCA_023101725.1. NCBI lineage: Eukaryota > Metazoa > Chordata > Actinopteri > Atheriniformes > Atherinidae > Atherinomorus > Atherinomorus stipes. The sequence goes on from JALJCO010013273.1 coordinate 370,810, forward strand.
TGCCACAGACCATTATTTTGATAGTTGACTAATCACCGATTATTTTTTCGATGTGTTGACTAAGTGCGTTGTGTTCAAGTGATTTGTGGTCGTAAAGAGATGAATCCCTGGAGGTTATCTTCGACTGACTAGCCAGCTAGCTTCTTGCTAGCATCTGCTCTGAGGAGGTAAACCAAACAGTAACCATATTTTTAAACACAAAACTAAGTCAAAATGGTGATGTCAAAGTTCTGCACGTCACAGATTTATGCAGACTACAAACTAACCAAAAAGCAGCAGCAGAAAACCTAAAACTTTATTTAATGCATCATATTCAGGATATTTTTGTTGCTCTCCACCATGTTGAAAGGTCAAAGTTTTTCCAGCTTTCCAGTGGAAATTACAACATGAGTGGGTGTTCAAGTGCAATTTTCATGTCAGACTTTGGTATTTACCATAAAAAACGATGCACGATTAGGGATGCACGATATTGGAATTTTGGCAGATATCCGATATGCCGATATTTTAAAACTCATGTGGCTGATAACTGATAAAAATACCAATATTAAAGCTGAAAAAAATAAGCAGTCATTGCAAATAGCAGTTTTGTTATCTGTTTCCGAAAAAATATCGAAACACTCATATGCCGATATCAAGTAGACATTCAAAAATGCAGTATTAATGTATATTACTTACAAAATCTTGCAAGATTTCATCGTTCTGTCAAAAACTTACGATATTTCATGAATTCTCGCAAGATTTAATTGGTAAAATAGATCGATACTGCGTTTTTAAATGTCAATATGATATCAGCATATGAAAATATTGTGAAATTTTTGTGAATTCTCTCAAAATTTCATGAGAGAACGATAAAATATCGCAAGATTGTGTTGGTAAAATAGATCGATATCGCATTTTTTAAATGTCAATACGATATCAGCATATGAAAATATCATGATATTTCAGTGTATCAACATTTTTTCCAACCCCTAGTCTTTAGAAGTTTTAAAGGCCTCCTTCCACTGAAAACCCGTTTAACTTGCTCCTTCTGAAATACGGAGGGTTTCCCCTTGTTTACTTACACATGCTGACTTGCTAGCGTTGCATTCCCCCCAGTCGGCTGTGCTTCCTCATCACAGAAACAATACGAAGAAAAGAGCGAATCGGGAACAGCCTCGCACTTCTACGTCACATTGCAAATAGCGTATCCCACGTGGGGTTTCTATCTGTCCATTGGAAGGCAGGTAACCCTCCACTACACACTAGAAGTAAAGACGGCACGACTGTAGCTTCGGAGTTGAGAAGCTAATTAGCTAACTGTTTGTTAGCATGGCGGAACAAACTTGTTTGTCGGCTCTATTTCCTGTCTGTAACGAAATAAGAGCGGAGGGCGGAGCTTCCTTCATACACTGATGGGAGGCAGCCAATCAGACGGAAATTCATGAGAAGGACCCGGAAAAGCTGCCGTTGGACCACAAGCCTCTCTTCTAGTATACAAATACAGCTGGATACTAAGATACCAGAAGGTTTTTTAAACAGAAACGATGCAGAATGCATTCAATAATAATGGAGAACACAGAAATATTAATGAAATGACCACGGAAGTACAACTTTAAAGTCTGTAAAAAAGACGTTTTTGAAGAAGAATTTTGCTTTTCTTTAGACTCCAATACTCAGTTTTAAGGCTGATGTCGATCAGGGCCGATTATATCGTGCATACCTATTAACAATGATGCCACATGAAGGCAGCATAAATTCTGATGACATCGCGGCTGACCCAGATAATCACCACTGCGCATGTGAGTCAAGGACAGAAGCAGGGGAACGTGCTACAGCAGTTTCAGACAAATTTGAGGATTAAAAATTTTCAAAAATAATGTGTTGACCATTAAATTAGTTCAGAACCCTTCCCAACCCCCAGATCTAACACGGAATTAGATAAACGTGTTTTCCATGTAAACCTTAATTCTGAACACAAAGGAGAAAAATTTTATTCCGAGTGATTTAATTTGGAATAATTAATTCTGAATTAAAAAACATCATGTAACCAGGACCAATGTACTTGTCTGCACACCTCCCTGATTATGGGGAGGGCGTGATCGTCAATTCTTTCTTTGATGTCGATGCTTGAGACCATGATGTCGGTCATGCGACTTCTCACAGAGTATAACAGGCTTGTAGCTGCAGACATGTGTCATGATGCACCGCATGGTCCCTTCATTCTGTAATACAACCAAAGCCACTTCAAAAACTCACTTTATAAGCATGTTTAGGGCTGTTCCTCCTAAGTTTTTGCTGCCCCCCCAGTCACCATGACCGTCCAGTGTCTGTGTGCATGAGTGCTGGGCTGAAACTGCTGGTAGTGGACGGGAAAACTGTGAGGAGTCAGCTCTAAAACAGACCGCTGAGTAGAGCTTCTCTTTAATGATTGCAGCACGTCGCTGTAACTGAAGCCACCAGCGACACACAGCCACAGAGGGCAGCGTGCAGTCGGGCTGTGCCATATACGGATATGATATCGCCATATATCTACATGAGAGAGATATATTTACACATATTGTTATATTGCGGTATTAGTTGTGCTTTTTCTTTTGCTTTATTTTTTCGTAATGACCTGGCTGCACCTCAACTGACTACAAAAGGGTTCACTTGTTTATTTAATACAGGTGGGAAAAAATATCATTCATTGAAATATCACAATATTTTCATATGCTGATACCATATCTACATTTAAAAACGAGGTATCGATCTATTTTACCGATGAAATCTCACGAGATATTACCGTTTTGTTATGAAATGTCATGAAATACCACAAAATTTGTAACAGAATACTTAAATCTTGCAGTATTTTGTGAAATCTCATGAGATTTCATAACAAAACGATATCTCACGAGATATCATTAGTAAAATAGATCAAAATATAATACATTAGTAAAATACTTCCGGTTTAAAAATGCACGAAATAAGCTTGAAAAGTTGGAGCAACATTTACATATAAGGTGAGTTTTGCTGAAATAAAAATATTCATAAGCTTATTGGGTTCTTATACAGCTAATATATGGATGTAAGCTCTGTGTGACAAATATTTCTTAAGCAATTTGAACATCTTGGTTTGTAGCAAATTAGCATCACTCGTCCGCATCCGGTTCCATGGAAACAGTTTTATTTAGAAGGTTTTCAGTACACGTGTGGATTTTCTTAAGGATATACCACTTTAGTTCTTTTCTGTGGTCGTTTTTAGAATATCATGCAGGAAAAAATGTAATTTCTGCCCTTTGTTCATACACAGAGCAAAATAAACACACCTGTAACTGAACTTATGAGTTCCAGCAGGTGACTGCGATGACAGCTGTCTCTGTGACAACAGTGAAGCATATGTAGCTTACCTAAATCAGCTGATGAAGGCAGTAATACTGCTTTCATGATTGTTTATTTCATGTTCTAAGAGAAAATATTTCAGCTCTGTTTTATATCCGTTTGCAATAGTTCACTATATATATACGTTTATACATTACATATTTATGTATATTTGTTCTATGCTATGAAGTATAATAGTTAACAATAGTTATTAAAAGTGGTGTTACAGGTACTACCCAAAAAATTTGAATATCCTGAAAAAGTTGATGTATTTCTGTAATTCAACTTAAAAGGTGCAAATTACATATTGTTTAGACAAATAATATGCAAATCAATATATTTCAAGCTTTTATTTGTTTGGATGGTACTGATTAGAAGTTGCAGTTTAAGAAAACCTCAAATTCAAAAACTCAAAATATCAGAATATTTTGAAAAGGGGGAGTGGATAGCCCAGTGGTAGCGTCGTGGGCTTGGGCGCTGAGGACCCGGGTTCGATTCCCCGACACGACTCCTTGGTGTACCACTGTGGACTTGCTCAGATGTTGTCCAATGTTGTAAATCCGGATATTCACGCTGCTTTCCATGTTGGTAGATACGAGCTAATTAGGACTTGTCCCCACCTTAATGGCGGCGCCGCAAGATGGCGCCACACACAAAACGCTCGTCGGATCAGTCTGTACAATATGTAAATTGCACATTTTAAGTTGAATTATAGAAATACATGAACTTTTTCAGAATATTCTAATTTTTTGGGTAGTACCTGTATAGTCAGGACACTGAAAATAGTTTTGTGACATCAGTAAAACCTTATCTGTCCCATAAGACATGAAAAATCTGTTTTATTTTTATTTCATTACTTTTGACCAAAGGTGTCGCAAATCTGCATCAAACCCAAATTTCCATCCATTTTATTTGCTGTGGTAAGATTAACAATGTCAATTTAATTCAACATCTGCTTGAAGGCAAAAACTCAAAGAATTTATTTTTTAATACATTTTGCATATAAATTCAGGTGTTGGGGTTAAGGTTTACATGGAAAACATGTTTATCTAATTCTGCTTTAGATCTGGGGTGGGGAAGGGTTCTGATTGGACGGGGGCGGGCGTGACGTACTTGCGTCCGTTTAAGTCTACCCAGAGGTAAACAGGAAGGATTAGCAGAGCCTAAGCAGGCCTTCCTGCGCGGTGACATGCCACCCAGCACGCTGCAAGACAGCCACATGCATCACCGAGGAGCACAGAGGGAGTTATGGCTCCACACCAGGCTCAACAGGGGAGGGATGCTGCGTGCTCGCGGTCCTCGTACAGACCTACCTAGCAGATCCCAGCTGTATCAGCAGGAATTAGCCAAGTGATAAAGTTGGTGCAGTGTCATGCTCTGGCCTCACAGTCCCAGCAGGATGAAGACGGGATAACAGGACAGCATGGCCTCCATACCGCCGCCTTGCATCACTCACTTTTATGAGAATATGCTTTAACAAGACGTTTTACTTGTCAAAGCGCCCGCATTACATAACCATAAAACGCCGAGGCTCACAAATCACTGGTGGACATGTGACACAGGAGGCTGAGCTTGTAGCGAGGCTCCGTCCTGCCAACTGTTCCCCAGCTGCGGCTGAAACAACACCAGAACCGTCTCAGGCAGGGTCCAACCTGTCCTGCAGCCTCATGCTGGAATTCCTGTCAACCCACAGGGACTTAAAAATACAGCCCTAAACTCCTCCAGCCTCACTGCCCGCTGCTCCCAATCATTTTCCACAGAGTCTGCGCCATAGCTGGAGCAACTCCACCGACCAGGGGCGTCTGTGGTCGAGCTAAGCTAGTCTGCAGGTCCGGCGAGCAGGCTCCGCAACGCCTGACACGAGGCACCCTCGCAGGGGGAGCGACTGAGTAATGGCAAGGTAATCGGATCCAGGGCTGGGAGGGAGAGGGAGCAGCCCCAACGCCTAAATCATAGCTGAGGGACGGAGAGGAGGAGGGCGCCTGGAGGAAGATGAGAGGCTGAGGAGAGCGAGCCGAGGAATGGAAGGAGGGATGAAGCTTTCTCATGCACGTGCCTCATCCAGGGCTGGAGTCGGAGACGAGTGGGTGGGGTTTGAAATTCACAACAAACACTCACAGGCCCACGATGCTGCGTTCAGGGAGAAGACCAGAAAACTCATTCATATGCTCCTCTTCATGAAGGAATCCAGCATGAACAGAGAATCTCACATTTATTTTACACGCCGTTAATCACACGCTCATCATGAGGCGCATTCAGACAGAGAGGTTCTAGGATCAGTTCCTAGAACTCCCCGTCTGGAGTTTAGTTATCAGAACTACCTTCCCCATCAGTCTGAGTTGGCACATGAGGGAGGACCTTGATATGGACCATGTTTGACACAATCGTCTGAAACACCGGAAGTCTTTTTCATCTATTGTTGGAAGTGCGCTCCGTCCATGAAAGTATCCGGGCGGCAGCCGCAGATTCTACTGCCACACTTTGCAGTAGGGCTGAAAGATATATCGTTATCGTATCTATATCGAGATATGAACATTCAAGATATTAATATCGCAAAAGCAACTATATAAAAGATATAGATTTCCCATGTGCTTGTCCTGCATGTAAAGCTGTGGAAGTCACAAACAAAATTGCACTTTCCACCAAAGTGCTTGGTTTTCAACGAACCCGTAGTCATATCGTATCGTATCGATATTGAGATGTCTGGCATGAATATCGAGATATGAAATGTTGTCCATATCGTTCAGCCCTACTTTGCAGCTGTATTTGGGTCATTAAATTAGTATAAAATAATTACTTATGGACATTTCAGAATAGTTCTGGATTGGGGGCGTGCACCATTGTGATGGATTTAATCATGAATCGGTACACTCCTGTTGTAACAGTTCTTGCTGTTATTACGATCTCAGTAAACAGTTGTAACAGCTGTGGGAGTTTTTAAATATGGCGGGCTGGAAGAAGCGGAGATCACGCAAGGGGCGGGGCTTGCCAGTTCTACCAATCACCAAACATCTACGTATTTCAGTTCCTATGGAACCCTGAAAAGACCCTGCCTCGGGGTAGGAGTTAAAAAGGTTTTAGGAACTGCAGACCAAGGTCCCTTGTTCCTATGTGTCCATATGCACCAAAAAACGGCCTGGTTCCTGAAAAGGTTCCAGGAACTCCAGAAGGTTCCTACAGTCTGTAAGCGCCTATAGTTGGTGTACTGGCCTGGGATCGGGGTGGAGGACGCGGTCATTTCATGCTACATGGCTCTCCGGCTCACCTGGAGGAGCCCGGCAGCTCTGAGAGGATCTGGTTTTTGCCGGTGCCGAGGGCTGGGGTGGACCTTCATCTGGCTGCATGGATCCAAAACCATCTCACAAACAGGCCCCCGTTTGCAAGATCCTGAGACTGTGTGTCTGACCTGCAGTGTGGGGGCCCCCCCACGCTCGGCCCCTTTCTGTTCACCCTCTACAATGCAGACTTCAGACACAGCAAGGACGGCAGCGTTCTGCAGAAGTTCTCAGAGGAGTCTGATCACCGAGGACCGGGACGTGGAGTACGAAAGACTGACGCAGGACTCCATGGACTGGTGTCAGCAAAACCCCCTCCTGATCAACAAGGGGAAAACCGAGGAGGTGGGGGTGGATCTTCGCAATGAGGGGTCTACCGTCCCAGCATCGGTGAACATCCAGGCAACGGACATGGAGAAGTGGAGTCTTATAAGTTTTCTGTTCACCTAAACTCTAACTGGACTGGACTCACAACACGGACGCCCAGTACAGGAAGGGTCAGAGTTGGCTCTACCTCCTCATTAGACCGCGGTCTTTGAGTAAAGGGGGCTCCTGAGGACCTTCTAAGGTCATTTTCACACATATTTGGGTCGATCCAGGCGCTGCGGTCACAATGTTTCAATTTTCAACTCATACGCCACCGTTTTACATATCCCTTTTAATCACTGCGCCCAGCAGTCGCTCTACAGACTGGAGCATTGTGTATCCATGGCAACCAGACGGAAGTAGACATGTCCCTGCTGTAAAGCGTGGTTGCGTTGTAAACAAAACACACGTGAATGGAGTGTGTTCGAGACGAGACACGGTTGCGTGTGGAGAACAATGTCGTCATGTACTGGAGGCAGCAGATTTCCAGACAAACCAGAGAAAGATGCCGATTGATTCTGTTGAACCGCAGGGACTACGAAAGGACCGCGTCTCCCGGCTGGCCTGGGAACGCCTCCAGATCCCCCCGGATGAGCTGGTGGCTGTGGCCAGAGAGAGGGAAGTCTGGACTTCCCTGCTTAGGCAGCTGCCCCCGCAACCCGACCTCAGATAAGTGGAAGAAGACGGTACGGTACATTACAGATGGTTAATATCCCTGCAACAAATATAACTCTATAATAGAGATGTAACGATATGAAAATTTCATATCACTGTTATTGTGACAAAATGATCATGGTTATCATTATTATCACAGTATTATTAAAATCACCCCCCAGTATCATTAAAAACATCCAAAATGGGTGTAGAAGTCTACTTTATCTTTTTTTAGGGGGAAAATTCTCCAGACTACTGTCCACGTGGGCGCCTTTGTTGCATCTGCCATGTTTTCATAAATTTAACATTTTAACCTGGGTCTGCTCCTGCTTTTCCATCCAGTGAGCATCATCACTGTGAGTTTTTCAAAGCACAGCAATCAGTCACAGTTTTCACAATAATTAAAATTTGAAATGGTATTACTAATGGTCGGGAGTTTTATCACAGTTAATCATTTTACCGGTAATCGCTACATCCCTACTCTATAAGGGAATACCCTGCCAAAAAAAAAAAAAAAAAAGAAAACACACACACTTGCAGCTTTAATAAAACGTCTAGCCATCTCACTCAGCTTCCACTGTTACAGCTGAAGTTTTACATGGAAACACCACATTCTCTGAAACTGTCCAGAGAAACCAGTGTCAGTGGCAATAAAAAGAACTAGAAACTTGTTTCCCAATCAGATTCCTTAAAGTCTTCACCAAACCGTCTCCAGGATGAGCTCTAACCAGACCTAAACCTCTAAACCTTGCTCATCACAAGGGAAAAGGTGAAGCTGTGCCAGTAACCAGCGTCTGCTCAGAGGAAGCAGCCTGATATAACAAGAAGCCATCTCCGTCTGCAGCCTGTAAAAGTCTGTCTTTAGGCTTCGCATTTCATTTCTATCAACTTTTCTTGGAAACAAGAGTTGAGCAAGACCAACAATTTAGCAAAGAAAGAAATGTTCACCCGGCTATTACTGAACCACATCCTCACTTTTCCATCCACAATATGTTCCTCCATTTATTATTCAAGCCAGAGATGCACTTTCCTTGTTCTCCGGTCCACCCTCCCCGACTTTCCCTGGGCAGCACTTTACACATAAGCTGCTCAAGAGTTTGGACTTTGGACCAACTTTCCCATTTTGCGACCGGACTTAAAGGATAACTTTCTTTTTTCTAACCTGGGCCTTATTTTATACGTTTATAGGAGGTTATACATGCATTTACTCACCGGTAAAGTTTCTGCATCACTTTGAGAAGATATTACACTGAGTCACCTTCCGGTGTTCCTCCAGTATCATGGCGGAGACGGGGCAGCCTCTCTATCAGACATTATCTGCAGGAAAACTCCTCGATCTCATCAATGCTTTAAGTAGAATGAATGAATGAATGAGTACTATTGTCCTGTGAGTTCAGAGTTTCTCTAATTGTGTTTTTGTTGTTGTCTGGGTAGCAGCTGCTCGTCTCAGCTGTACTACGGAAGCGCGCATCGTGAACACGCGGCCCCGAAAAGTGTGTAGAACCCTGATAACTAACGGAAAGATAAATCTGGACTCACAGGACAATAGTACTCATTTGCTTGTTCATTCTAATTAAAGTATTGCTGAAAATCAAGGAGTTTTCCTGCAGATGTCTTATATAGAAGCTGCCCCGTCTCCAACACCAACACCGAAAGGCGACTCAACGTTATATCTTCCGAAGGACTCAAAGTGATGCAGACATTTTACCAGTGAGTAAATGCACGTATAAACTCCTAAAAATAAGCTCCAGGTTGAAAAAAAAGAAAGTTATCCTTTAAGGTCTTCTTCTGAAAACAGGGATGTCTCAGGTATTAGCCCAGGAATAAATGTTTTCTAACTGCTGTGTGTTACATGAATCTACAGTAAAAGTAGGCCAAGGCTTTAAGCATCATTTAACAGAGGAAAAAGTGTGTGTGTTCGGGGGGGGGGGTCATCATTAGCTGCAGCAAAGTGACTGGATGAATGTTGGCTGCATCATCATGTCCCCCGTGTAAAGCTTTTGTTCCTCCATGACTGCCACTTCAAAGCTGTGGCAACGAGTTCAGAGATCTGCTCTGTGTGTGTGTGGGTGTGTGTGTGTGGGTGTGTGTGTGTGTGTGTGTGGGTGTGTGTGTGGGTGTGTGTGTGTGTGTAATGGCAACCAGATCTTAGTTATGACTGGGTGGAAATGTTAGACAAGTATGTGAGTTTCCTCTGCCTGCTCCCACCCTCCTCATCAGAATGAATGTTTACGCTGGATGTTGAGGTCACATGTCCGCCCCTCGCTCATGATCTGGGGGGGATCATATCTCTCTGAAATGCTCCTCTCACAATCACTGTAATGAAGCTGTAAGTGTGAGACATTTCCCACGGTGAGCGGTGCGATAAGGCAGCCAAATGCCGCTCAGCGGGCGTGTTGGTCACACTGACTCATCTGTAACTCCGAGAGTTGCTGACAGTCAGCAGAAACTCCTAAAACAGAAATGTGGAGGCCATGTCAGAGAGCCGCTCTGAGGTGAAGGATGAAGCAACGAGAGGTGGAGTTCCAGATGAAGCCATCTTTCTGTGCATCCATCCTCCTCTTCAGCTTATCTGGGGTCACGGGGGCCTAAGCAGGGTTATTCAGACCCCCATCTCCCCAGCCACCTGTGGTGGCTCGTCCAGGCGACGCAGGGCGAGGCGGGGAGGGTCAAAGTGTGGTGGGGCGGGGGCGGGGGGAGATGAGGCGGGGCGGGTCAAGGTGTGGTATGGCGGGGCGAGACGAGGTGGGGTGGGATGAGGTGTGGTGGGGGCGGGGCGAGATGAGGCGGGGCGGGTCAAGGTGTGGTGGGGCGGGGCGAGACGAGGTGGGGTGGGATGAGGTGTGGTGGGGCGGAGCGAGATGAGGCTGGGCAGGTCAAGGTGTGGTGGGGCAGGGCGAGACGAGGTGGAATGGGTCGAGGTGTGGTGGGGTGGGTCAAGGTGTGGTGGGGTGGGGGCGAGACGAGGTGGGGGTGGGGTGGGGTGAGGTGTGGTGGGGCGGGGCGAGATGAGGTGGAATGGGTCGAGGTGTGGTGGGGCGGGGTGAGATGTGGTGGGGTGGGTCAAGGTGTGGTGGGGTGGGGCGAGATTAGGCGGGGTGGTTTGAGGTGAGGTGGGGCAGGTCGACACGAGGTGGGGTGGGGTGGGTCGAGGTGGGGTGGGGCAAGGTGCTGTAGGGCGAGGCGAGATGAGGCGGGGTGGGTCGAGGTGTAGTGGGGCGGGGCGAGACAAGGCGGGATGGGGCGAGGTGTGGTGGGGCGGGTCGACACGAGGTGGGGTGAGACAAGGTGGGGTGGGGCGAGGTGCTGTGGGGCGGGGCGAGGTGCTGTGGGGCGAGGCGAGATGAGGCGGGGTGGGTCGAGGTGTGGTGGGGCTGGGCGAGACGAGGCGGGATGGGTCGAGGTGTGGTGGGGCGGGGCAAGGTGAGGTGGGGTGGGTCGAGGTGTGGTGGGGCGGGGCAAGGTGAGGTGGGTCGAGGTGTGGTGGGGGCGGTGCGAGGCGAGGTGGGGTGTGTAGAGGTGTGGTGGGGCGGGGCAAGGTGAGGTGGGTCGAGGTGTGGTGAGGCGGTGCGAGGCGAGGCGAGGTGGGGTGGGTCGAGGTGTGGTGGGGCGGGTCGACACGAGGTGGGGTGAGACAAGGTGAGGTGGGTCGAGGTGTGGTGGGGCGGTGCGAGGCGAGGTGGGGTGGGTCGAGGTGTGGTGGGGCGGGTCGACACGAGGTGGGGTGAGACAAGGTGAGGTGGGTCGAGGTGTGGTGGGGCGGTGCGAGGCGAGGTGGGGTGGGTCGAGGTGTGGTGGGGCGGGTCGACACGAGGTGGGGTGAGACAAGGTGGGGTGGGGCGAGGTGCTGTGGGGCGGGGCGAGGTGCTGTGGGGCGAGGCGAGATGAGGCGGGGTGGGTCGAGGTGTGGTGGGGCTGGGCGAGACGAGGCGGGATGGGTCGAGGTGTGGTGGGGCGGGGCAAGGTGAGGTGGGGTGGGTCGAGGTGTGGTGGGGCGGGGCAAGGTGAGGTGGGTCGAGGTGTGGTGGGGCGGTGCGAGGCGAGGTGGGGTGGGTAGAGGTGTGGTGGGTCAAGGTGTGGTGTGGTGGGGCGGGCCGAGGCCAGGCAGGGCTTCTGCCCACTTGTCCAACGCAGGGGACAGCAGGGGGAGGCTAAATTTTACCAGGGGGGACATAGGCTTTTAAAGGCAGGGTAGGGGATTCTGGACAAATGGTTCGAGCAAGCTCTAAACAACATCCAAACAAATAAAAGCTTGAAATATATTCATTCACATATTATTTGTCTAACAAATATGTAAATTGCACCTTTTAAGTGGAATTACAGAAATACATGAACTTTTTAGTACCTGTAGACCAATGTGTGGCCCACCACAGATTCATCTCAAGCACCACAAATTGGATTTTGGAAGGAAAAAAGCCCCACATCATCCCGTTCATTCATACCACTCTTTCTCCTTCATACACACAGACGTGATGGAGGCATGGGAAATGTCTCCTGCACTTTTTCAGCTGTTACAGTTTAACACGTCACTAACATGCGGTAACGTGTTTTTCCGAGCCATCTTTGAGCGCACCATTGGACACGCGCTAATGTCAGCATGCAGTAACAGACGACAGTGCAGCTCGGTGTGCGTCAAGTTCAGCTAACCAGTCAGAGCCAACGAAAGGCAGAAAACATTACAGAGTAGGGCTGATATGACGATATAAGATCACAAAGGTTCAGAACGTGCCTACGATCTGCCAAAACACAAAGATCGTGGAACTGTCTAAATGCAGCTGTCTGTTTACACCACGTTTTTTTCTCTCCGTCTCTGCCAAATCACACCACATGCTTGTCCACTTCATGTTGACATGACAGACACCGATGAACCAATCAGAGTGGGCTAAAGTGTGTCAGCATGGTGTTGCTTTAGCTCCTCCCCTCTTTCCCAAACACAAGCACGGCTGCTAACAAGTACGAAAGTGAGGCGTTGATCCCAGTGGTGTAGTCTAGTTGATTCTAGTCGGTATACTGTGGCTGTGTCCCCCCCCCCCCAATAAAAAAAAAGACAAAACAATATAATATATATTATATTGTATATACAAAATACAAAAATATTTTGAGATGGGATGAAATTAAAAAAACATGAAAATGTCATACATTCTGGATTCATTACAAATCCACTGAAATATTGCAAGTCCTTATTGTTTTAAGATTGCTGATTATGGAATACAGCTTAAGAAAACTCAAATATCCTATCTCAAAATATTAGAATATCATGAATTCTAATTTTCTGAGACAGTCCTGTATGTTGCTAAAACCCATGCACTGCACTCACACAGAACAGTTAATACAGTCTTCACCTTTTGTCTTCTCTTTGACTCATCACTGACCCTCCTCATCATCATGTTCTCTTCTCACCTGCTCTTATCTCATTATTTGCTCTTTTTTCTTCCTAATTCGCTCTCTCCTATTTGTTCTCTTCTCATCACTTGTTCTCCTTTTCTCCTACTCATTTGTTTTCTCCTCCTCATTTGTTCTCATTTTCTCCTCATTTATTCATTTATAGGTTTCATAAATCAGAAACTGTTCTTTAATGAAAAGTCTACGTGTTGTAGTTTTTACACGGGACCGAGTTAAATGTTGTCAGTACAAAATTATTTGAGTGGAATTGCCCTTTAAGCCAAAATCGAAACAGAAGCTGGAAAGGAGTTGCTGCTAACTTCAGCCTCGTTTATTATGTTGGGGGGTTTCATGTTGACTTTTTCATATTGTTTTTAAGGAGAAAAAAAGTCACCACTGTGATATCTACCTTTTACTTTCCTGCTGAACAGCTGAGGATGTATCTGCTGCTTTCTCTCATATTTTCTGTCCATCTCTGCTCTCATCATCTGCTTTAATTTCCCTGCTGCTCTCTTCTGCACATGCGCACACGGAGCTGACAAACTTACTTTAGCTTCGTCTGATATCCGATGGGGGGCTAATTGGACCTCGGACTTCACACACACACACTCACGCACACACCACACTAACGGGAGCTAGGCTAAACCGTCGCATGTTTATGGTGCGTTCAAGTGCTGGTAGAAAGCTGGGTCATTTGGTCTTTCATCTGATTTTTTTCAGGAAAAGGTGGTTAAACAGTAAATTCATACCCGGGGCTAGACTCAAAACAGTCGGGGCTGAAGCCCCGGGAAAATCGGCTGGCGATGCCACTGCCCACGCCTGTTTCAAACTCCATCATCTGACTCTTGCTCCAGGCTGCCAGGTCCAGCCCTCATCTACAACGCACGTGCACGCATTGTACATGTGACGCACTTCTTCTCAGCTGACCGGCGTTGGCGGATCGTGCTGCTGTTCTTCACTGCTTCGTTAAGACTGGTTTTTACCGTAGGGCGCAAACTCAGCAGTTAACGTGAGCTCCAGGCTTGACAGTTCAGACGTGCCGCTTCCTCACATGGAAAATGGGGAATTTCTGAACAGGAAAGTTATGCAACAAAAACATGCTGATACGTATCTGTGCACATTTTTCAGTGGTTATACGGTAATTTGGGACTTTTTCTAGTGAGCATACGGCGTATACCTGCGTATCACGTAGACTACACCACTGGTTGATCCCAAAAAACGTTCAGCTTTGGTCATATGGAACCGGTTTGGATTTTCAAAGTTTGCAAGGATGAGGTTTGTACGTCTGATGGAAATACGAGCAGTGTTTTAAATCACCGTATAGACAGCAGCCTGGTCTGCAGACAGTCAGAGGGTGAGGGGAGCAGACACACCTCCGCCCACACAGGTAAAACACAACGCTGACAGGTGTTCCATAAGACAACTCCAGCACTGGAGACACATGTAGCTCCACTTCAGATCAGAAACTGCTTCACTCACCACCAGGTGGACGTAGAGGTGCTGAACAGACGCGGCGGAGCTCAGAGCGACTGCTTGAAACGTACACAAACAGCTAAGCTAGCGTTAGCTTGTATTTAGCTGGACGGTTGTTGGTAAACTCTGCCCGTTCACAAACCTGCTGCTCCAATCTGACTGCTGACGTTTCACCACGTATTACTCTTCCTACAGAGATCATGATCTTTCAGCTGGTTTAATGTAGTTTTTCATGTAGTTTCTCTTCCTCCTCCGTATGTAGCTTCTGACTCTATGTTACATAGAACTGTCATCTCATTGGCTGCTCTGAAAGGTCAGAGGTAAACGAGGTCAAAGTTCACATAATTTTCATTAAAAGTTGTGGAATAGTTGTTAAGTTTACAGGGGGGCTGAATTGTTTCACAAGAAGTGATGTTTGTATTTGATGTGACTTTTCTTTAAAGCTGTTGTTGATGTTTGGTTTTATTTATTGTATTTTAGTATTGACTGGATTTTTACTCTGGACCAGGGATGTTGACCTTTGGTTGTTACCTAGGTTACAGCCATAGACCATAGCCATCGTTAATAGAGAGGGAAGAACCTTCCGCTACATCACGCGTTGGTTTCTGAAGAGCTAAAAGTGAAGCCAGGTGGGCGTGTCCCACCGCCGCCATCTTGCCGTGTCACGTGTGTCGTCGCTAAAATGGGCAAAGGCAAGGCTGCTTGACAGCTGGCGTACTCTGGGCTAAATGCTAACCAAGCTAACGCTAAACTAACAGGAGCCAATGAAGATTAGCCCCCTAAGCGGCGGGTTAAAGATAAGGCACGCTTAGACTTGCTATTATCTGACTAAAAACCACCATGTTGCTTCTCTGCTGCAGACTGAGAGCTAACAAGGAGCTAACTGTTAGCCACTGGCCGACATCCGGTCTGCTGCTTGTCAATCAAAAAGACACGCCCCTAATTATGTGTAATTTCATGATTAAATAACATCTAAACAGATGAGTTATAAAAAAAAAAAGTACCCCCCTCACAGTTGACATGAAGATAAACGTGACCTATATAACCTAAAATGATATTTGAACCAGGCTTTTTAACACCAGCCTGAGACAGAACAGAGTTCCTGTGCTGTGGAAAACATCCTGTCTTGTTCCTGTGCCTAAAAAACCACAACCAGCTGAACCAGATGACTACAGACCAGAACCAGAACCAGGACCAGAACCAAATGACTACAGACCAGTTGCTCTGACATCTCACATCATAAAAGTCCTGGAGAGACTCTTACTGGCTCACCTCAACAAGCAAGTGAACACCTTTCAGGACCAATTACAGTTTGCATATCGTAATGGGCTTGGGGTTGAAGACGCCATCATCTTCCTGCTTCAGAGAGCCCACTCTCATCTGGACCAGTCAGGCAGCACTTTGAGGGTCATGTTCTTTGATTTTTCAAGTGCCTTTAATACTATTCAGCCTGCTTTGCTAGGTGAGAAGCTCCATAACTTCCAGGTGGATCCTCCACAACCACCTGGATTTACGACTACCTCACAAACAGACCACAGTTTGTGAGACTGAAAGGTTGTGTGTCTGAGATGGTGATCAGCAGCACTGGAGCACCACAAGGAACTGTACTCTCACCATTCCTCTTTACACTGTACACCTCAGACTTCCAGTATAACTCTGAGTCCTGTCATCTGCAGAAATACTCTGATGACTCTGCAGTTGTGGGGTGTATCAGTGATGGGCAAGAAGCCGAGTACAGGGAACTAGTCAGTCAGTTTGTGAAATGGTAACAATCAGCTCATCTTAAATACCAGCAAGACTAAAGAGATGATTGTTGACTTCAGGAGGAGCAAGAATAAGCAGCATAGTCCTGTCTACATCCTGGAAGAGGAGGTGGAGGTGGTGGAGAACTACAAATACCTGGAGTTCAGCTGGACAACAGACTCGATTGGAAATGCAACAGTGACTACATCTACAAGAAAGGTCAGAGCAGACTCTACTTCTTAAGGAAGCTGAGATCTAGGCTTTACACGATCAGGATTTTTGGGACCGATCACCGATCAGAGAGTTTTAAAAAAATGATCTCCGATCATGTGAGGAAACAAATATATCTATTTAAATAGCTCGTTTACCTGTATTTATACAGTTTACTGAGTATCATAAAAAGGATTTTTGTTTCCATTTTTTGTCCTGAACTGACTGAGATGAAAAGGTTAAACATCAATAACCTTTAATGAGCATTCAGGTTTAATCAGGACAAACAAAATAATCTGAGCCAGTGGCACAAATAACAGCCCAACTTAAACTGTCATAACTGAAATTATTTACAGTCACAGTGCAAATGAAGGCAGTAATGCTGCTTCAGAAGTTGGGACTCACATCTGATGATGTCATATCAGTGGTCAAACTAATGGAGTGACTGTTTCCTCAGAAGAACCTCGACGTGGGAACGAACAACCCGCTGCAGCTCATGTAGTCCGGTATCATCACAGTAGGCTGGAATATATTTGCTGTGGACGCATGCGTCAGGAGTGTTTGTGTTCATACCTGCTGCAGCACATGAGGAGCACGCGGCGGCCGAAGCGCTCGACACTGGAGGTCTCCGCGGTCTGGAGTCCTGTTATTTACAGTCTCTGATGGAGACAAACACTTGTGCTACAACAGTTTAAGGTAAACGGTTGTTTGCAGAAATGCAGGAAATGCGCTGTGTCCTTTCAGTCTAAGAGCTGACATGTTTGCCACCAACGTCGCCATCCTTTACGTGTGGCGTATTTGGGATTGTAAAAACTTTATTGTCCAGCACATAGTGACAGAACTCACGACAAAAACGCCACAAAGACATAAAACACATACTAGTGAGTACGTGTCTATTCTGCTTTGTTTGTTTGCTTGTTTTCTAAGTTTAACTGGTGTAAATGAGAGTTTTACCGGAGCAGATTCACAATGACAATGACGTCATTGATCGAAACGGTGAATGAAAAGTTAAGGACGGATCAGAAAATATGAAAAAAATGTGAAATATCGGCCGATCCGATCAAACAGATCCGATCGGTGGAAAGCCTACCGAGATCATTCAACGTCTGCACCAAGATGTTGCAGATCTTCTACAAGTCTGTTGTGGAAAGTGCAATTAGCTATATTGTTAAAAAAAAAAAAAAAGAAAAATCAAAAAAAAGAGTTTTTTATTGTCTTATATTTAAGAACTTACTCTAAAGAACTGAGATTGAGCTGAATCATTATTTCTAATGCTTCCTGTAGCTCTAAAAGTACACAGCTTTGAAGAACAATAGATCAGTATACAGGGATATATTTGATATGGCAGCTCAGGAAATGTTTGAACGCTGACGACCAACTCCACTGACCACCACCACACCACAACCCCCGTTTCCCCCTGCCTGACCAGGTAGCACCACACTTTGCTACGTGGTCTGTGGGGAAAAAAAATACTATATGATATCACCTGGATGAAAAAAATATCGATACACTGGAATATCGTGATATTTTCATAAGCCAATATCAAATCGATATCTAAAATTGCAGTATTGATCTATTTTCCTTGCTAAATTTTGCAAGATTTCATCGTTCTGTTTCAAATTCTCACGATATTTCCTGAATTCATGTGAGATTTCTTAACAGAGCGATAAAATATCGCAAGATTGTTAGAAAAATAGATCAATACCCCGTTTTTAAATGTCGATATCAGCATATGAAAATATCAAAAGTTTGGTGAATTCTTGCGAGATTTTGTAACAGAACGATAAAATATTGCGAGATTTCGTTGGTAAAATAGATCGATATTGCATTTTCAAATGTCATATCAGCATAAGAAAATATCACAAAGGTTTTGTGAATTATCGTGAGATTTCTAAACAGACAATAAAATATTGCGAGGTCTCGTTAGTAAAACAGATCGATACCGCGTTTTTAAATGTCAATATGATATCAGCATGTGAAAATATCACTAAATTTGTGTGAATTCTTGCAAGATTTCGTAACTTAACGATAAAATATCACAAGATTTTGTTTGTAAAATCAATCGATACCACGTTTTTAAATGTCAATATGATATCACCATGAGAATATCATGATATTTCAGTGTATTGATATTTTTTCCCACTCCTAGTCTTTAGAAGTTTTAAAGTCTGTTTAAAAAAAAGTTTTTGAAGAAGTAATTTTGGTTACACTGACATCGGTTAAATCTCGGTGGGGTGGCCGATGTCTGATACTCAGTTTCAGGCCGAAATAGGCCGATACCAATAAGGGGCCGAATATATCGTGCATCCCTAATTACAACTGGCTAAACCAGACCAGACCACACCGACTGATGCAGTGCAGTCTTGCACATCATCTGCAGCAGCTCCACAGAGCTATGAGACCAGTGGAAGCCTGAAGCCCCCCCCGCTGTAACCTGTCATGTTCCAGGACACTGACAGCCCATCTGAACACCTGACTTCAGAAACAACTAGATGCATCTGTCAGTCCTGCAGCTGCATGACTCCTGCACTGCAACGTCCAATCAGCTCCACTAACTGCTACTCTGAGCTCGAGCCCCGCGCACACCTGCTCAGGTACACATTACGTGTGGTTTGGAGCTGCGGTTTGAGTGTGTGGTGTTAGTGTTGCTGCAGGAATCCTGGTCTGAGGATGCATCTCTGCGATGCTCGGGGTTAGCCACAGGCCTGCTCTGCATTAGCTACATGCACCGCTGTTTCACGCCCCTGCGACACTTTTCCAAATGCCATCTATTGCATATACGATTATTATCAAAACTATCTAACTGGAGGGGACTGTTCTGAATTTCAGACCTTTATCCAGACAGAAATCCCGGAGCAAAGTCAGAGATTCTCCGCGGGGCATGTGAAGGCTAACGTGAAAACACCGTCGCGTTTGGCTTCATTTTCTCCCGGTAAAAGCAGCGGGGAGGGTTGAAATCTTCAATTAACTTTAAACATATCTCACCTGGATCCCAGCAGATCGGGAGGGAGCGTTTCTAATCAACAGGGCGCCTCATTTCCCCCATTAATCTTGGAAAACCGTCGTCTCTGACAACTATGTCTCTCCAGCCATTTTGAGCCAAACCGTCAGTTTGATCCGGCGGGTGTCATACTAAATCGTTTTTTTTTCCATTGTTACATTTGTCAGCGTTTTAGACCTGTTTAATAGTTTATCTATTTTATAAAACTTGTTTTTTTATTGTTCAGTAAAGACTGTGCGTCTTCAGTCAGTGAAAAGCGACACGAAGTGTGGTTATTCTCTTTAAGCACCCCCGTTTAGGCATAAATGGTTCAGTCCGGAGAGCTCCGAGTTCAGTAACCTATGGCAGCAAAATACAGAGCTGTCAGTGGGTCACCGTGGGTCACCGTGGACTGGCATCAGTCTGCAGGACAGTGTTTGTTCACAATGTAAGCAAGATTAAACACAAACAAACAGAAAACAACAGCGTATGTTAATAAAAGAGGCAATTCGCTCAGTTTCCTGAAGCACTTCCACATCTCTGAGGCAGATCTCCAGCTTCTAAAATCTTTACTCAAGTTGGTGAGGCTTTTCTTCATTTTTATTATTGTCCTGTCACACAGATCATGATGATCTCACGGGCAAGGTCTGTTGAAGATAAACAAACAAAAAAAGAAAAAAAAAAAGAAAAAGCAGAAAAACTGTTTAGAGCTGCATTTTGGAAGCTGTTGATGTTGATATTTTCAAAGTTGGTAAAAGATATCTGTAGTTCTTTAAACAATCTGGCAGTAAACGGAGTTAGACAAATGTAGGGATGGGTGATATGGCCTCCAGATTGTATATATATATATATATATATATATATATATATATACATATTAGAGATGCACGATTATTGGAATTTCGGCTGATATCCGATATGCCAATATTTTAAAACTCATGTGGCCGAAAACCGATATTGATACCAATATTAAAGCTGAAAAAAAAGCAGACATTGCAAATAACAGTTTTCAACACTTTGAAAAATAGGGGTGGGAAAAAATATTGATACACTGAAATATCGCAATATTTTCATACACCGATATCAACTTGATAGTTAAAAAACGCGGTATAGATTTGTTTTACCTACAAAATCTTGCGAGATTTCATTGTTCTGTTAAAAACTCTAGCGATATTTTGTGAATTCTCGCGAGATTTTGTCAGTAAAATAGATCAATGCTGCGTTTTTAAATTTCAATATACACTGCCTGGCCAAAAAAAAAAAAAGTCGCCACCTGGATGTAACTAAGCAAATAGGTAGGAGCCTCCTATTGGATAATTACTGCATGGGAAATTATCTTTCATCTGGCAACAAGTTATTTAACCCCAACTGGTGCAATGAGTTGCTTCTCATTTCCTAAACAACCATGTGGAAAGACACATCCGTGGTTGTGGAAAAGATGTTAGTCTGTCTGAGAAGGGTCAGATCATTGGCATGAAGAGGTGAAAACATCTAAGGAGATGCAGAAACTACTAAAACTGGGTTCAGAACAGTCCAACGCATTCTGAAAAACTGGAAGGATGGTGGACCATCGTCTTCCAGGAAGAAATGTGGCCGGAAAGGCAGATGAAGTGATGCAGCATCATGCTAGTGCTACTGTATGAGCCTGTGGGGGCAGTGTGATGATCTGGGGTTGCTGCAGTTGCTCAGGTCCAGGTTCAGCAACAGTATGAGCTCAGATAATGAGGTCAGCTGATACCTGAATATACTGAATGAGCAGGTTATTCCATCAATGGATGTTTCTTTCCTGATGGCACGGCCATATTCCAAGATGACCGTGCCAGAATTTATCGGGCTCAGATTGTGAAAGATGGTTCAGGGATCATCAGACATCATTTTCACACATGGATTGGCCCCCACAGAGTCCAGACCTGAACCCCATTGAGAATCTTTGGGATGTGCTGTGGTCAGACTCTACAATCATCATCAAGATCTTGGTGAAAAATTGATGCAACAGGATGCAAATAAATCTGGTGACATTGCAGAAGCTTCTGAAAACACAGCGAATGCTGCCGCAATCAAAGCTAAAGGCTCCAACCAAATGTGAAAGGTTTCACCTTTTTTTTGTCGGCGACTTTTTTTTTTGGCCGGGCAGTGTATCAGCATATGAAAAATATCGCGAAATTTTCATGAGTTCTGGCGAGATTTTGTAACATAATGATGAAATATTGCGAGATTTCGTTGGTAAAATAGGTCGATACTGTGTTTTTAAATGTCAGTATGATAGCAGCATATGAAAATATCTCGATGTTTCAGTTTATCGATATTTCTTCAGAAGTTTCAAAGTCTGTAAATAAAGAAGTTTTTGAAGAAGTTTTGGGTTTTTTTTTAGACTTTGGAAACAGCGAGCTCATCATTTAAATATCGGTTTCATATCGGTGGGGTGACCGATGTCCAATATTCACTTTATAGGCCGATATAGGCCGATACCAATAGGGGGCCAATTATATCGTGCATGTCTGATACACACACACACACATATATATATATATATATATGTGTGTGTGTGTGTGTGTGTGTGTGTGTGTATGTCAAATCAAGCTTTATATATAAAGCACTTTTCATACCATTAAAAAAGGCAACACAAAGTGCTTGACATAATAAAAACATATGCAAATTCAAATAAAAACAAGCCTTCACACATCCAATTATATAACACAAAGCACACACGCGCACACACCCCCCCCCCTCCCAATTCAACATGTGTAAAAACACTAACAGTAAAAACCATCTGCCGTGATGCTGCTGTGAGGAAACGATATCTTGGGGATCCATTCACACCAGGAGCCGGCCCACCCCAGCCGCACAGGGCCCAGCTGCAGGGACCCCCCAGATCAGGGCAGGCCAGGGTCCACACCACAGCTGCAGGGCTGCAGTGCAGGACCCCAGACACCAAGAAAAGGGCATCCACCACAGCTGTTAGCCCCCAGACCGAGCAGGCAAAGCTCCCGGAGTGAAGGATCCCCATGAGGAAACACTGGGGGGAATGAAAAGTGTTTAGGGTTAAACCAAAAGAAAAAAAAAGAAAATACTCAGTAAAGGAATTTATACACATAAAATCCATCTAAAATTAATTTAAATTACGCAAAACCAAATAATGAGAAAAAAGATCAGATGACAATTAGATAAAATTTAATTAAAAGCTGAAATATATATATCTGTGTATATATATACATACAGTATTCATATATATATACACACACACATATATACTGTTTATATATATATAAATAAATATATATATATATATATATATATATGTATATGTATATATATATATATATATATAAAAGGGATGCTCAATATTGAAGTTTTTGGCCGATATTCGATATGCCGATATTTTAAAATTCATGGTGGGAAAAAATATCTATACATTGAAATATCACAATATTTTTTATATGCCGATATCAAACCGATAATTAAAAATGCTGTATTGATCTAATTTACTTACAAAATTTTTCATTGATAAAATAGATCAATACCGCATTTTTAAATGTCAATATGATAATAATAATAATAATACATTTTATTTATAGAGCGCTTTTACAGAAGCTCAAAGACGCTTTACACAAGTGATAAAAGAACAGGCAAGTAAAATTTACAACAAACATTTGATTAGAATACAATAAAACTACAAATAAAAGGGAAGATATAAGACAGGGAGAGAAGAGAGGGCAACAACTGAAAGGTCAACAAAAAGGAGGGGAGGCCATCAAAGCGATTCATAAATTAAAAGCGGATCTAAAAGGTGGGTCTTCAGAAGGGATTTAAAGGAGTTGAGCTCAGTGCAGTCACGGAGGGTTTGGGGGAGTGAGTTCCAAAGGGCGGGGGCAGCAACTGAGAAGGCTCTGTCCCCCCAGGTCCGGCGCTTGGTCCTAAGAGGAGTAGAGAGGAGGTTGGCATCGGCTGAGCGGAGTGTACGGGTAGGAGTGTACGGGTGGAGCAGATCAGTGAGGTAGGAAGGGGTGAGGTTGTGGAGGGATTTGAAGGTGAGAAGGAGCAGTTTGAACTGGATGCGGTGGGAGATGGGGAGCCAATGGAGGTTCTGAAGGACGGGGGTGATGTGGTCATGGGAACGGGAGTGAGTGAGGAGGCGGGCAGCAGAATTCTGGATGTACTGAAGTTTATTAAGAGCTTTGGAGGTGGAGCCAAAAAGAATGCTGTTGCAGTAGTCTAGGCGAGAGGTGATGAAGGCGTGAATGAGTGTTTCAGCAGCTTTGAAGGTGAGAGAGGAGCGAAGACGGGCGATAGTACGGAGATGGAAGAATGCTATCTTGGTAATGTGGTTGATATGGGGTTCAAAAGTGAGGTTGGTATCAAGTATCACGCCAAGATTACGGATGTAGGGGGAGGGAGAAAGGACGGAGTTACCAATGGTGATGGAAAAGTGAGGGGACTTTGTGAGTGACTTGGGGCCGATGATGATGAGGTCTGTTTTTTTCGCAGTTCAGTTTGAGAAAGTTTTTTTGCATCCAGAGATTAATTTCCAGCAGGCAGTTGGTGAGAGTGGTGATAGTTGTGGAAGAGATGGTTTTGGTGGAGATGTAAAGCTGGATGTCATCAGCGTAGCAGTGGAAGTTGAGGTTATGACGACGAATGATGTGACCAAGGGGGAGGAGGTAGAGGATGAAAAGAAGAGGACCAAGCACCGAACCTTGAGGGACGCCATGGGACAGGGGGGCAGTGGAGGAGGTGCAGTTGTTGATCTTGATGAATTGTTGTCTATCTGAGAGGTAGGATTTGAACCAGGTGAGGGCAGTACCGGTGATGTTGAGGGAGGACTGGAGACGGGACAGGAGGATGGAGTGGTTGATGGTATCGAAGGCTGCAGAAAGGTCAAGCAGGATGAGAATGCTGAGGTGTCCAGAATCGGAGGAGAGGAGGAGATCATTGGTGACTTTAAGAAGGGCAGTTTCTGTGCTGTGTTTATTGCGGAATCTAGATTGAAAGGTTTCGTAGAGGTTGTTGGAGGTGAGATGAGTTTTCAGCTGAGCAGCAAACTATATATGCTGATAATATGATATCAGCATATTAAAATATCATGTAATTTTCGTGAATTCTTGCGAGATTTCACAACAGAACGCTGAAAAAATAGATTGATACCATGTTTTAACTGTCAATATGATATCACCTATGAAAATATTGTGATATTACAGTGTATCGATATTTTTTTCCACCAATAGTCTTTAGAAGTTTTAAAGTCTTTAGAAAAGAAGTTTTTGAAGAAGTTGCCTTTGTTTTGTGTTTTTTAGACTTTTGAAACAGCGGGCTGATCGGTTAAATACCAGTTAAATATCGGTGGGGTGGCCGATGTCCGATACTCTGTTTTAAGGCCAACACAGATATAGACGGTGGGCCAAAGGGCGCTAGAGTCTTTAGTTTTCTAAATGATTGATCCCCATCGAGAGAGAAAACGATTTTTTAATCGAAAGTTGATGCATTTTTTCTGAACAGATTTCCGTTTGTTGTCCGCTGTAGTTTCGATCATGTTTTTGTGAAAACTTACCTTTTGTTTGCTAAGCGGATCAGGCAAACGCGGAGAAGTGCTACATTTCAAACCAATCAGAAATGAGCTCCAGCGTCACCTGACTTGGAATCTGCCAATGACATCGGTGAAAAAATTTCAAAAGCAGAAGTTCACACATGCAGCTGACAGGCTTCACGGGCGGTGTTCTGCAGCGGAGAGGACGCGGAACTACGGCGGTAAGGAACGATATATGTCTGAATGAAACAACAGCACTTTGATGGATGTTTCAATGTTGGAAACACGCAGCGATCAGTATAAAGCAGACGAAGCCAAAGACAACAGTGCCTCTCAACGTTGGGCGTTACAGGTGGGAACACCCCCACGTTTCCTCGTGAGAGTTCAACACGTGCACTTTTATGTTGCTTTTTATTTGTTTCGCTGTCTTGTGCAAACGTCGCTTTCCTGCCTTATTCTTGAATCATGACACGATGAGCTGAGTCGCTGTGCTGTAGTTGGTCGTGTTTCTGATGTGTTTATGATTCGGTTCGTGCTCAAAAGTGGAAGCCATCAGAATGATGACATGAGACAACTGAAGCCACTTTCAATTAGACCGTTTATTGTTTGCACATTTTTATTCATTTCTATTATACTGTATAACATTTCAGAGCGGCCAGCCTGTGGAATATTCAGCATCCTGGCATCTGTCCCACAAAAGACGAGTGCTGTTACAACTTCAGGCAGATTTGTGGATAGTGTTTATTAAGAGAAAGGGATCTATTGTGAAAATAGAAATGTTTTAAATGTCTGAGATAAGCTCATGAAAAATGAGCAAAAAGAAGGGTTGCAGTTATATTGGTTCAATCAATTAAATTTATTGATTGATTAAATTCAGAACAGTAGTGATGCTTCCAGAGTTAATTTTATTTTCATTAACTCCTTTTCCATATTTCTCACCTGTTCTAGGTAATAGCAGATGCTGGACGCCTCTGTCACACCTCCTCTGGACGTGACCAGCTCTGAGCTGACCCGACTCTTTATAAGGAAACAATAAATCTGCCATTATGCACAAAATCACGTCCTCCAATGCCAGCAGACATTCCAGGCTGTTTTCCCCGAGTTACAGCTACTGTACTGAAGTAAAGCTGAAATGAAGAGTCACTGTCAGAAAGACACCATGTCCACCACTGTAAACTTTATGATGTTAACATTGAATGTGGTCTCCAGAGGAAATCAATAAAACTCACAATTTTGTACAAAGCTACACCTGTTGTTTTGTCCTTTCTTTCCTCGTGTGTTTTGTTCATATTTCTCTTGTGTGCTTATTTCATGCAGCACTCTCTGTTATAACCAACATCAGCTGGTGCACACACAAAGCTGTTACCTGATCGGTTAAAGTCACATTTATCAGTGGCCTCAGCTGCAACTTCATTCTCCAAACTGTCCAGACTGACCCCCCCCTCCAGAGAAGTCCTGATAAAAGTAGCCCAACTTTCAGCTGAAAACTGTAATATTTTCTGTTTTGTCACATGCACACAGCACTCCATATTTTTATATTGCATCCATACATGCAAAGGTACTTACACGGATTAGCATAAATAATGGACATTACATAAAATGCAGAAATGATTGACAGATGTTATTCATCACCTGCTGGGAAGTTTTATTTGGTTATTGAACAGGTCAAGTTACACTCTACATGCTTGTTAACCTATCCAATTGAGTGTATTGTGAATAATTACATGTGAATAATTACAAAATACGTATTATACACATTTAATTTTTAAAAAATGATTCTTAATAAGGTGAAGCAAATATTATAAATTGTATCTGCAGTACTTCTGTAATTAATCATTTTGAAGTCCAGTGTATTGCTAAGGATTGACAGGATTTTAGATAAAGTGTCAGTCTTATTGGAAGAAGTAAATGCCTGCTCTTTTTTGTATTTGTTTAACTGAGACACGGTAGTTCACAGCACTACTTGAACCATTTATTCTGTAATCCGGTTTCCTGTCATCATGTAACTGCTTGCTATTTCATAATGATAATAAAAAGAAAGAAAAAGACTTTTAATTTTGATTTGTGAAAGAAACTTTCTCTGTCCTAGAAAAATGCACCAGAAGGTGACGTGACTATTCTTAGCAGTTGAAATGGTGAGTAGAGGGGATCCGAGGTTTCACCATCTTCATACACAAACATTATTAATGTCCCTGATTAACATAAACCATATATTCTTCTTAGTGCTTCGATTTGACACAAAAATAAGTTATTATACTAATAAGAACAATCTCTTTACAATATTAAATATTTGCGGTTTACATTTTGGAGGTCCTACCATGGCCCTCTACCATTGGCTAATCGTCTAAACGTTGCAATCTGATTGGTTCATCAGATAGAGTTGTTCAGCATTTGCCTGAGCAGAGTGGTGATTAATACACAGGTTTTCAAAGATATATGATCAAATTTGAGGAGACAACAAATTGATTTAGACTTTACATAAATGTATAATCTCACACACAAAAAACGGTGTACTCTCTCCATGGGGATCAATCAACAACACGAAAAACACATTCGGCCCACCGTCTAATAGGGGGCCGATTATATCGTGCAACCCTAATTATAGACAAGTTTCACGGACATTTCTGTTTTACTTCCGCAGTCAATCAATTTCTGCCAAGCGCTTCCGGTCGATAATATCTGCATTCATTTACACTGAATAGTGATGTCTCTAAAATGGTAACATTCTCATTTATTTCTTATAAAAGAACGTGTTTTATTACTTCCTCACCTGCTACGACACTGAACTGGGAGGATGATATGATGAAAGGACCTGATGTTACAACTAGCAACATATCTTTGTACTTTGTTGAGTCCTATGGTGATAAACAGGGCTCATAGACTTACATTGTGACGCAGTCGGGTGTGTGTTGATAGCGACTCACACACGGCAGTTTGGGTGTCCACGAAGACAAATGTTCATCACCGAGCCAGCGTGGTGGTTACGGTGGATATTTTTTTTCTCTTTTTTTTTTAGTTAAGAAGAATGGAGAGTTTGAGACAGCGGCTGCACCCGGTGGTCGGTCATGTAGCTGCGTGGCTGCCGTCCTACGGTGAGTTCGCTCAGTTTAAAAGGTTCATATTTAATTGTTTTTACAAGCTGCTGCAGCAACGTACGGAACAAAATGTCCAAGACGCTTTCTGGGTTTAAAAATATCCACTTTTCAGTCATCAAGTTTGGGAGCTCTTCCTATGTGTGTTGTTGATTTGCATATGTCCTCAGTGTAAAATATCCTGTAACCGTGGTAACCGGAAGCCCTTGGCAGAAACGAGCAGACATGGCGGCTCCCATGGTTTCGGCCGTGAAACTTATCTATAAATAAAGTATTTTCTTAGCTATATGCCAACACTGGTTCAAATTGCAATACAGATGAGTAAATTTACTCCGGTTCATATTCCACATTTTTATACTTTACTGCGTGAATTTAACTTTGACCACATCCAACACAAAGATTCTTCCTATCAAAGTTGAACATCTCTGTTGAACAGCTGCGGTGCCTAAACGTTTAACTCTTCCATTCTCCTCCATCTTTGGAGGTTTCCTTCACTTTGACTTTGGGACTTCTAGTACTGATGTTCCTTTTGTCCCAGCCAGCTGGTTATGTTGTTCCATGCAGCCGTACCTGCTGCATCCTCCATCCTGCTTCTGTCTGCTAAACTGTCTGAGAGCTCTTTGCACAGTCTGCAGCTGGAGTCCTGTGTGGTGGTGGACCCGGCTTTAACTGCTCTAAGGCTTAATGTCTGTTGTTGTGCAACCACATCAAGTGCCTCTTTGCTGTCTTTGAGTCCAGTCTTCTCCTCTACACATTTAGACTCAAACCAAGTGTTGTCTCAGGCAACATCAGATTACTAGATGCCTATAAACCAGTGATTCTTAACCATGGGGCCGCGGCCCAAGCTGGAGCCCGGAGCACCACCTAGAGGGCTGCGAAAACACTTTTCTTTTTCACATGTGGGCCACGAGGACCGTATATTTACACTGTTATTTATGACTGAATGAGTTGCAATGTAGCCTCCCCCACCTGGTGGCGCTAATTTGTCAGAGTTCAATAAACAAGCAGAAGAAGACACTCAGCTAGCCGCTAGCCTGTAGCTAACATTGTGAAGAAGTATTAAAACAAAATAACAAAGACAAAAATGGTCCCAAACCTCCCTAAAAAAAGCAAAAGTCCACTTAATTAAATGCGGATTAGTGAGTGGAGACAACAAAGCAGAGCTGAGAAGTCTGGATGGAGCACTAGCTAATGCTAACATTAATGCTAACGCTAATGGAAGCCCTGAGGCCTGCATCTGCAGCGTCATCTAGAAACAAACATCTAACACTCGGAAAGAAAGGATTTTTAAGAAAAAAAAAAGAGAGAAAATCAGCTGTTGATGCAGAAAATGTCTGTTATGTTTGGAAGTTAGAATTTTTCTTAGAATTTAAAAAAAAAATTCTAAGAAAAGTTTAAATAAATAAATTGTTCAATGAAATTTTGTGCTTAAATGGCCTGTCTAAAATGAAATACAGGTTTTTACAGATTGTTTAAATTGCCTTTTTATTTTCAGTGTGATGAAAGCACAGGTAAAGGATACCTGTGTGGCGTTTCTGCCCAGCGCCTCTGCTGGTGCCAATAGCTGCAGGGTCATCAGCCGGGAGCCACCCTTTATTGATGTTTTTCTCCACTATTCCCAGAGCATCTCACGGTGGTGGAGCAACGGCAGGGTTGTCTCCCTGCTGCCCCTGCCCCTAGGACCCCTCTTTCCCCCACAAGCTGTCCCTCCTTTTCTCAGCCACAGCCAGAAACTGGCTCTTTCCGCCTTTTCTGCCAAGTCCCTGGCTGCCCTCCTCAGCTTTGGCCCGGTGACTCCCATCCCCCTGATAAGGCACTGGGTGGAAGTTCCAGTAAACCCCCTGCAGCCAACCTCCACAGGGAAGATGTTGGCTGTCCACCCAGCCTTTCGGCACTCAGCTACTGGCTCAGTGTACTTGTCCTTTTTCCTTTCAAAGTCGCCTCCATTCCCCCCTCCCAAGGGACTGTGAGCTCTACTACGATCACTGTTTTGGCTGCAGGTGACCACAGGATGACGTCTGGTCTCAGAGAGGTGGTGGTTATCTCTGTCTACCCTTAGGTTCCAGTCGCATCCAGGTGTTAACAATGTGGATCTTTCCCTCTGGCTGATGTTCTGAGCTTCTGCCCCTTGTTCTATGAAGTGGATCAGGGTCCGTGCCTTTGAGGGATGGTCTTTAGCAGCTTCCAGCCTCCGTACCTTGAAGACCTCTGCCAGCTTTCACAAAACCTGGTCGTGCTGCCACCTATATCTACCCTGAGCCAAAGCTGTCTTGCAACTGGACAAGATGTGCTGCAAGCTTGGGTTTGGGGCATTGCAGAGGTGGCAGCTTTCATCTGAGCCATACCACTGACTCAGATTGCTTGGGCTGGGAAGAGCATCATAGGTGGCCCTGATGAGGAAGCTAAGCCTTGCTTGCTGCACCTTCCACATGTCGGACCACCTGATGGTCCTGTTGGCCACTCCTTCCCAGGTTGTCCATTGCCCTTGCTGCGGCTGGCTGGGCGCTTTGATTTTGTACTGATCTTCTTCGTTCCTGACCACCTCTTCGATCACCAGCTGTTTCCTCTCCTTTTTTGTGGCTTTGGACCAAAACTTGGGGGCTGTTCCCCACCCCAAGCCGGCTCTCTCTCTCTTTGTGCATAAACCTGTTGATGGCCTGGTCAACAGCCTCTTCTGCTTTCCATTTGCGTCCTGGTGTGAACAGATGCCTTGTTGTGTTCCACAAATGGGTCGGTTGAGTCTCTCAGCTCCAGCACGAGTCTTGCCTTCTCCTGCTTGTAGCCTAGGTTGATAGACTTCAGAGGCAGTTGGATCCTTCAGAGGCCTACACTGGAAAGACTCTGAGGTGAGCCAAGCCACTCGCGAATGAAGCTGTTGGCTTTGGCATCCATCTTCGCTACCGTGGATGAGGTGATCTCGCTCAGCTCCAGAGGCCACATGAGATGCTGGTGGAGGGTGAATTGGTAGCACCAGACCTTAAGCTTCCCTGGAAGGTAGCGCTTGTCAATCCTCCATCTGTAAGCTGCTATAATGGTGGCAAGCATATGGGTGTATGGCCGTGTACAACCTTCCCAAGCTTCGGACTGGTAGTTCAGCCAGCAGTGGAATCCTTTCCCCACCCACTGTAAAGAAGATGAGGTCATTTCTGGCAACTTTCCGGATTGAGACTGCAGGACTTTGATGGTTTGATTCGCATCCTGGCCCATCCAAGGAGTTCTTCAAGCCTCTTCAAGAGCCTGGCAGTATACGGTGCCCTTTGTAGGAGGCTTGTTGCATCATCCATGTAACTCCGCAGGGCTGGTAGCCATTGGCCAGACTCCTCGTCCCATCTGCCTACCGCCAATCAGGATCACTTCAAAGGCTGCCGTGAATATTATGAGAGAGACTGAGCAGCTCATTGCAATGCCTTTCTGAAGTTGGTGCCAGCTGATGGTGGTTGCCCGTGTGGTGTAGCAAACTTGGAAACTGCTGAAATAGTTGGAAACCAGCCTCTGGATGCAGGTTGGGATGTAGAAAAAAACTTCTAAGGCAAAGGCAATGAGCTGGTGGGGGACAGAGCTGTAGGCATTTTTCAGATCCAGCCAGACAACATGCAGGTCAGACCTCTCCAGCTTGGCTGTCTGAATCTGATTCCAAATCATGGTTAAATGCTCAACGCAGGCCGGGAATCTCTTTTTTACATCAGTTTCCATCAGTTTTTTCTGTTGTTCCTCTTTTTGTAGTAAAATGTTGTAAATTTTGATTTGTTCTTGTAGGAGTCTGATTTTATTCCATGAATTATACGTGTGATATACAGGGGTTAGACAATGAAACTGAAACACTTGGTTTTAGACCACAATCATTTATTAGTATGGTGTGGGGCCTCCTTTTGCGGCCAATACAGCGACAATTCGTCTTGGAAATGACATGTACAAGTCCTGAACAGTGGTCAGAGGGATTTTAAGCCATTCTTCTTGCAGGATAGTGGCCAGGTCACTACGTGATGCTGGTGGAGGAAAACGTTTCCTGACTCGCTCCTCCAAAACTCCCCAAAGTGGCTCAATAATATTTAGATCTGGTGACTGTGCAGGCCATGGGAGATGTTCAACTTCACTTTCATGTTCATCAAACCAATCTTTCACCAGTCTTGCTGTGTGTATTTGTGCATTGTCATCCTGATACACTGCACCGCCTTCAGGATACAATGTTTGAACCTTTGGATGCACATGGTCCTCCAGAATGGTTCAGTAGTCCTTGGCCCATCTAGCACAAGTCCTGGGCCAAGCCAATGCCGTGATTTGGGCAGCTGTGGTTTTACGTTTTTTGGATACAATCCGGGTTAGCACCCGAACATCCCGTTCAGACAGCTTCCTCTTGCGTCCACAGTTAATCCTGTTGGATGTGGTTCGTCCTTCTTGGTGGTATGCTGACATTACCCTGGATACTGTGGCTCTTGATACATCACAAAGACTTGTCTTGGTCACAGATGCGCCAGCAAGACGTGCACCAACAATTTGTCCTCTTTTGAACTCTGATACAAAGTTGTATGCATTGCAATGTTTTGAGCAAAACTGTGCTTTTTTACCTGCTAACTGAACCTTCACACTCTGCTCTTACTGGTGCAATGTGCAATTAATGAATATTTGCCACCAGGCTGGTCCAATTTAGCCATGAAACCTCCCACACTAAAATGGCAGGTGTTTCAGTTTCATTGTCAAACCCCTGTAAATGTGTTTGTGACCATCTCAGAATATATTTTTATATGATGTCATTCATGTTTATCAGCCACATTTTATAGGTTCAGTCTGTTAAAGGCAGCTGGATTTGCTTTAGTTATTAAATAAATAAATCTAAAATTAGATCATTACACAAATACAGTGTTAAATATGAATGGACTCTGGACCAGTTTGGACTGAAAACTTGGACCCATCATGAAAAAGGTTGAGAATTCCTGCTCCATAGGACCTTTTCATGTCCACCAGTTGGTGGTCCATGCCATGTAGGGTTTTATCCCTTTACAATATTTCCAGCTCCTCTTTCTTTATGCTGGGTTTAAACTGTCTGAGGTTGCAGTATCGTATCGATATTAAAAAGCAACGTATTGATATTTTTACGAATGAAATCTTGTGAGATTTTGTTCTGTCAGTGGGTACGTTTACATGGAGACTTTTTCCCTTTCGGAATGAAATCATTCTGATTGAGGATTTTAGGGCAGCTGTTTCCATGGGAACTAATACATTCGGATCTGGCATGTACATGCGCCAACATTTATTCAGAATAATCCTGTCCGACATGCGCAGAATAATGTAATCAAGTTCTTTATTAAAGACGAAGGTCTACAAACTGATCATCACGGTTGTTGTGGTTTCTGCAGGACTTAATCCAGCAGCTGATCCTCAGGCGCTCCGGCTGCACTAAGAGAAAAAGGAGTAGAGACAGAATTTGAATTAAGAACAAACTTTCTGTTGCTGTCCAAGGAATTACGTTGTTCACAGCCATCTGTCAAAGTGAGGAAACGTCACTCGTTGCATGTTGACGTCTTGTGGAAGCATGCGCTGTAAGAGCACAACCTCACAACTTTCCGATCCAGCGTTTACATGACACCCTGTTCAGTTTGGGGAAAGGAATATTCTACCCCCTGAAACCGAATGAAAATTCATTCGGTTCAGCACTTTTCATCGGGAAAGAGGTGTTTACACGGATCATTTTCATTCCAAAGAGCTTTTAAACCGAAAGCAATCGGTGTATTTGGGTCCATGCAAACTCAGCTCGTGTTGGTTCAGCATGTAGAACGTCTCTGCTTTCCACTGATATCTACGTGCATCTGCAGGTTCAGGTTCGACTTTACACAGTAGAAACTACAAGTTTACATGTGAGTCCAGGTTTTCAGATACCACCCAGTTGTTGGAGATTATGACTGAAATGTTTATTTCTCATATGCACCAATATGCACTTTCATATACTCATCTACTACTTTGATTCACTGTTTTACTAACTTCACATGAATTTCTGTCATGTATGTGAAATTGATTGACAACATTTTGTAATTCATGTAACAGGTTCGGTTTATTTAATAAATTCAGATCAACTTCAGTGACTCATATTGTGGTGCATCGTGGATTAAATTTATTTTATTGTATTGTATTGCGAGGTACTTGGTGATACCCACCCCTAGTTTTAACCCCATCTATTGGATCTGTGTTGTATGATCCTGGATTTGTGCTGTTAGATGTTCATGGAGCACAAGTCATCAGAGGAAGATAACACGGCTGATTAGAATGATAACATTTTCCTTTTAACTAATTGTGATGTTAGCATTTGATTTATTCACATGTTGGTCGATGTACACTGTTCATCTTTCAAAGGTAAAGGAATGAAAGTCTTAAAGGTATTGAAGAAGAAAGAAAGACACAGACAGACAGACAGACAGAAAGAAAGAAAGAAAGAGAAAATTGTAGTTTAAATGTAACACTGTTATCATTGTTATTATTATTACGATTATTATTAGTAGTAGGAACACAATTATTATGGATTTTGAAACTTTCCAGGGGACACTCAGTTTTTGTGAAGGAGATCTTACAGCTGAACTGGTCTACGTGCAATCCAGAGTCCGGCTGCTGAACTGGTCTGCCTGCAGTCCAGAGTCCGGCTGCTGAACTGGTCTGCCTGCAGTCCAGAGTCCAGCTGCTGAACTGGTCTACCTGCAGTCCAGAGTCCGGCTGCTGAGCTGGTCTGCCTGCAGTCCAGAGTCTGGCTGCAGAACTGGTCTGCCTGCAGTCCAGAGTACGGCTGCAGAACTGGTCTGCCTGCAGTCCAGAGTACGGCTGCTGAACTGGTCTGCCTGCAGTCCAGAGTCCTGCTGCTGAACTGGTCTACCTGCAGTCCAGAATCCGGCTGCTGAACTGGTCCGCCTGTAGTCCAGACTCTGACTGCTGAACTGGTCTGCCTGCAGTCCAGACACCAGCTGCTGAACTGGTCTGCCTGCAGTCCAGACACCAGCTGCTGAACTGGTCTACCTGCAGTCCAGAGTCCGACTGCTGAACTGGTCTGCCTGCAGTCCAGAGTCCGGCTGCTGAACTGGTCCGCCTGCAGTCCAGACTCTGGCTGCTGAACTGGTCCGCCTGCAGTCCAGACACCAGCTGCTGAACTGATCTACCTGCAGTCCAGACTCCGGCTGCTGAACTGGTCTACCTGTAATCCAGACTCCGGCTGCT
This sequence comes from Atherinomorus stipes, assembly GCA_023101725.1. NCBI lineage: Eukaryota > Metazoa > Chordata > Actinopteri > Atheriniformes > Atherinidae > Atherinomorus > Atherinomorus stipes. Next base: position 406,036 of record JALJCO010013273.1, read on the forward strand.
GAACTGGTCTACTGCAGTCCAGATGTTTCACTTGTAGAAACATCGGAGCCTCACGAAGTCTTTGAGATTGGGGTTGTGATGGATAAATAGTCATTAGATCAACATGTTTTGGAGTTGCAGCCTGAGTCTGGAATATTTGGGTGAAGCGCAGTTTGTCTACAGATGCAGTATGTTACCGGTTACAGTTCTATCTTCTTCCACCAAAGAGTTCATATTCTCACTTGATTAATTCATGATACAACAAGAAGAAAGTAGCATTGGGCTCGTGGTGATTATCCAGTTGTACCCTGCTGTATGTGCTTGTTTGTGCCTCAGGCTGCTTTAAGAATCCTAATGAAGTCCATATAGCTCTTGCCTCGCATTAGAGTCTAAATCAGTTATGACACAAATGCATAACCATTAGCATGCACATTTAGACATTTATGCAAATGGACTCACAAATGCAAAGGCTTCTGCTGGTGTTTCACACTCCATTCTTGGTGCATTGAAGCGTGATGCTGTTAGTTTTGCAGTTTGAGTCACCTGAGGCTGCACATGTCCTGTTTTGTTAACCACCGTCACAGACCAGGGTGTTCAGGCTGTGGCAGGTGACGACGCTTTCTGCCCCTGTGTTTGTGGCTGACAGATAAAGGTGCATTCACAAACATGCTACTCAGGATATCTGTCTTGTTTCTGAGTATCTGTTAGTCACATGCAGCAGCAGAAGTGGAAAAAGTACAGAAAAATTGTAATTAAATGAAAGTATCTTTACTTTGCTTAAATTCTACTCAAGTAAAGGTACGCAGCTAAAAATGTACTCAGAGTAAAAGTTACTTAGTTACTTCCAGTCACTTGCTGTATAAAGGATGAGTTATAAATCCAATCCAGCACTGTTTTTGAGAAACTGTTACAATAGAAAGAGAAAAATAAAACTAAGTCAAAGAATCCAAGATGGTGAAAATATTGAACGAATCCTCATTAACACACTGCTCTTTTTACTTTCTGAAGCAACAGAAATCTTAAATTCAGTTGTCTCAATAAACAAATGAGCACAATGACTGCTTAAATCAAATAAAGTGCCATGTTCAAAGAATATTCTGCCCACTGAATACCAGCATCGGACACTGTGTCAGCGTTTGCATGATGAAGTTGTTTCCTTGTTTGCGTTGGCTGAGATCTGGCCGAGGATTTCCTTCATCTCTTTTACGGGACTTAACCCTCAGCCTCCTTCATCTCCATCTTCTGCTCAGCATCATCATCATCAGTGAGATTTCCTTTCAGAGGACGATACCACGACATAAAAACGACACGACATAAAACCCATTCGGGCTGATTTTTCTCCTCCTGCATCTCATGTTTTACTCAGTAATGGGGCCGAGTTTCAAAGTAGTGACGTACTTGGGTCAAAATGTACTTGAGGAAAGGTAAAATGACCTATTTCAAAAACTGTTCAAAAATGATTAATTACTCACAAAAACTACTTGGTTGCAGTAACTTGGGTAAATGTGATCAGGTGCTTCCACCTGTGTGCAGCAGCAGAAGTGTGATGGAGAACCCTCATTCAGGTGTTGTTGCTGGTGCTTTTCTGTCGCCCCTGTTTCATGCTGATGGTGCTTACAGACTAATATCAATATTTCTCATCTACCAAAACAGGAAATGAAAGAGAGCTGCACTTTTTCATCCCTCCAAGTACCACTGAGGTCTCATTTATGGCATCTGTGTCTCATGACTAAGCCTCGATTAAATAGCAGGTATCAGTCTAAAACATGACTTAACACCCGAGAGTGGTTATGTATTGAACTCTAGACTCTGTATAAGAGCCAGGAGCTTTTTTTCTGTTTGAACTGCACATTTTGGTCTTTACAGCAGAGAGAAGTAGTTGTGGCATCACTCCTTTGTGATCAATATGAGGATCTTTGGCTCAGAGTTAAATGGAATTAAAAATTGCTTACGGATAATGACAGTATCGACCAGCGCTCAGCTTCAGCGTTTCAGGCTGTGAGTTTAGGTTAATTCTCCTCTATGAAGGTGTACAGGGAGCCAGTATGAGTCAGGTTTAATAGTCAAAGAAATTCTGCATGGTGTTTTGCTGCCACTTTAGCTCTGTTCACTGTAGCCCTACTTCCCCCAAACCTGAAACCACAGCTCTATGGCTTATATATATCACTACAAAAATCAAACCTTACCGAGTCTATTTTTCTAACTTCTTGTCAAAATATCTCATCACACTCAAAATAAGACAAAATTACCTAAAGAGAAACATTTCAGTGAGATATAAGATATTCTTTTAAGGCAATGCATCTTATTTCAAGAAACATGATTAAAAAAAAAAAAGCTTGATGTTTATTACAAGCAAAAAAAAAGAATCTGCGAATAGAACAAGCAAAATTTTCTTGATCATGTTTCTTGAAATAAGATGCATTGCCTTCACCAAATATCTTATATCTCACTGAACTGTTTCTCTTCAGGTAATTTTGTCTTATTTTGAGTGTGATACATATCTTGACTAAAAGTTAGAAAAATGTACTATTCTCATTAAGATTTCTCGAAATAAGATGCATTGCCTTAAAGCTATGGTCTACGATTTCAGAGTCAGTTGAGAAATTTTGAAAAAAAAACCATGTACAACTCACCAGTGTTGTAAAGTAACTAAGTAAAAATACTTTGTTACTTTACTTAAAGGTTGAATATGGAACACGGACAGAACAGCGACATCGCGTGTGTCCAGGTTGTAGGTGCACTGGCAGAAAAACAACTCCAGCCCGCTGGGGTGCCAGAATCTGCCCAATCGCAAGTGACCAGCAGTCTGCAGCATGTCCAGCAGTCTGCAGCATGTCCAACAGGTCCAACAGTCTGCAACATGTCCAACAGTCTGCAACTTGTCCAACAGTCTGCAGCATGTTCAGCATATTCGGCAGTCTGCAACATGTCCAGCAGTCTGCAGCATGTCCAGCATGTCCAACAGTCTGCAACATGTCCAACAAGTAACTCAGAGGAGTTTATAACTGACAGCTAACGTTAGCCACGTTAGCAAACAAGCTAGCTTGCCGATCCAGGAGAAAGTCTTCATTTCCGTGTTTTACTCCGTGGAAGGCGTTTATGTAGGTCCATTTAGTGAAGTCTTCCCCTAGCTTTACTCCAGGTTTTGCTCTTCTCAGGTCACTCCTCCTCAGAAACAGATAACAACATCTCCAGGACTCTAGAGCAGCTGCTTCATCGTCGTCTCTACGTTTTTTTCCCCTGTTCCAGCCTGACTATGACCGAAATATTGTGTCCACACAGAGATCGTATTTGGCAACCTGCAATGGCGGCGTGTATAGACGTAAATAAAATGCCATTATCGAACCCGTAAAAAATTAGTTTATAATTTTTTTTTGGCTAAATATAATTTTTCTAGGAAATGTTGTACTTTCATTCTGTACACCTAGTGGGTATGAATGTTAGTAGGCATGCATGCAGGTCTGTAAGGATGTTTGTGTGTATTTTTCTATATGG
>JALJCO010013279.1:0-24980 GCA_023101725.1 Atherinomorus stipes
ACTACCATATATCAGATACTAGCAGGTATTAGATACTACCATATATCAGATACTAGCAGGTATTAGATACTACCATATATCAGATACTAGCAGGTATTAGATACTACCATATATCAGATACTAGCAGGTATTAGATACTACCATATATCAGATACTAGCAGGTATTAGATACTACCATATATCAGATACTAGCAGGTATTAGATACTACCATATATCAGATACTAGCAGGTATTAGATACTACCATATATCAGATACTAGCAGGTATTAGATACTACCATATATCAGATACTAGCAGGTATTAGATACTACCATATATCAGATACTAGCAGGTATTAGATACTACCATATATCAGATACTAGCAGGTATTAGATACTACCATATATCAGATACTAGCAGGTATTAGATACTACCATATATCAGATACTAGCAGGTATTAGATACTACCATATATCAGATACTAGCAGGTATTAGATACTACCATATATCAGATACTAGCCGGTATTAGATACTACCATATATCAGATACTAGCAGGTATTAGATACTACCATATATCAGATACTAGCAGGTATTAGATACTACCATATATCAGATACTAGCAGGTATTAGATACTACCATATATCAGATACTAGCAGGTATTAGATACTACCATATATCAGATACTAGCAGGTATTAGATACTACCAGATATCAGATACTAGCAGGTATTAGATACTACCATATATCAGATACTAGCAGGTATTAGATACTACCATATATCAGATACTAGCAGGTATTAGATACTACCATATATCAGATACTAGCAGGTATCAGATACTACCATATATCAGATACTAGCAGGTATTAGATACTACCATATATCAGATACTAGCAGGTATTAGATACTACCATATATCAGATACTAGCAGGTATTAGATACTACCATATAACAGATACTAGCAGGTATTAGATACTACCATATATCAGATACTAGCAGGTATTAGATACTACCATATATCAGATACTAGCAGGTATTAGATACTACCATATATCAGATACTAGCAGGTATTAGATACTACCATATATCAGATACTAGCAGGTATTAGATACTACCATATATCAGATACTAGCAGGTATTAGATACTACCATATATCAGATACTAGCAGGTATTAGATACTACTATATATCAGATACTAGCAGGTATTAGATACTACCATATATCAGATACTAGCAGGTATTAGATACTACCATATATCAGATACTAGCAGGTATTAGATACTACTATATATCAGATACTAGCAGGTATTAGATACTACCATATATCAGATACTAGCAGGTATTAGATACTACCATATATCAGATACTAGCAGGTATTAGATACTACCATATATCAGATACTAGCAGGTATTAGATACTACTATATATCAGATACTAGCAGGTATTAGATACTACCATATATCAGATACTAGCAGACATATTATCAGCAGCTTCAAAGCAAGTCAGTCTGTAGCAGCAGCAGCTGCACTGTAGTCACATGACTCTGAAAGGAATGCTGGGAAATGAAGTTCTTTCAGGATAACAGGGACTTTTAGACGTGCTGGACTAACGTTGATGGAAGAAGATCCTTTATCTCCAATGAAGGAGTAGAACCATCTCAAGGAGGATCAGAAGAAATGGACGGCATATGAGTTAAATATGAGTCACTGCAAAGGCCCTGAATAATTATGACCATGAGATATTTCAGTTTTTCTTTTTCAATAAATTTGCAAACATTTCCACATTTCTGTTGTTTTTCTGTCAGGATGGGGTGCTGAGTGACAATAATGAGAAATAAAATTAACTTTTTGGATTTTGGCAAACGGCTGCAATGAAACAAAGAGTGAAAAATTTAAAGGGGTCTGAATACTTTCCGTACCTGCTGTGTGTGTCGTTGATCGATGCCTCTGTTTGAACGACGGTCGTCTGCAGGTTTCTTCTGCCATTTGTGGACCTTCATCTCCTTCAGTCATTATTTTTAATGTTTTAATTTTATTTTATTGTGTTGGTTCATCAAGGATGGAAATTAGTTTATCTGTAATCCTGCATATTTATGTTTTATTTTTTGTTAATATGCAGCGTCCCTTTTTAAATAAATAAAGTAAAACTGGGTGTGTTTGCAGGCGGAGCGGTCTCCGGCCCCCGACGGCCTGGGTCTGGGCCTGTCGCTCGCCCAGGCCAAAGAACGAGCCCATCAGAAGAGAGCAGCCAAGAAAGCCCCGGCCATGGACTGGAGCAAGAGAAATGAACTGTTCAGCAACCTGTAAACATCATCATCATCATCATCACAGCCAGCCTCCGGTGGAGAATCCACAGCCAATCAGCCTCCGGTTCATCACACGTGACGGACGCGCGGCTCCTTTAAACTCCCGCAGTATTAAATCCTGATTTTATCCTTTTAATTTCGGCCTCTGCCACTTTTTCCTCCCGATGTTTTCACGATGTTCGAATGTCAGCGTCACACGAATGAATGTTAAGTCAGAAACGTCCGGTCTGGACGGAGCAGTGGGAACCTGCAGAGATGTAGGTGAGAAACTCTGTCCAGGAGCCGCAGGTCTGATTCTGACACCAGATTATTTTCCTGTAAACTGATTAATCTGTACATACATCAGCTTGAAGAGCAAATGTTGATTTTTATTTGACTTGTGTTGATTTTTCTGCTTTGTTGTGTGTAAAAGCTGCACCTGCTGAGGCGTGCAGCAGACTGTTGTACCACCATGACAAATAACAGCATGTGGATCAAACAGAACCGGGTCTGTGTCGTGATGTGAGTCCGTCACGTCTGCAGCTGCAGGACAGAAGTGCTTTCTGATGAGTTCAGTTAGGTCCTGGATAGGGATGCGCGATATTGGAATTTTGGTTGATATTCAATATGCTGATATTTTAAAATTCATGTGGCCGATAACCAATATTGATACCGATATTAAAGCCGAAAAAAATAAGCAATCATTGCAAATAGCAGTTTTATTAGTTTGTGACACTTTGAAAAATAGGGGTGGGAAAAAAATATTGATACACTGAAATATTGCGATATTTTCATATGCTGATATCAAATTGATATTTAAAAATGTAGTATCGCAGAGATTTCATCATTCTGTTACAAACTCTCATGATATTTTGTGAATTCTCGCACAATTTCGTTAGTGAAATAGATCGATACTGCGTTTTTAAAAGTCTATATACCGATGCGGGCATGAAAAAGTTCCACACAGGTGCCCAGAGGAAACTATTTCAGAGCATAACTGAACGCCTGTAAAAAGGACGTTTTCCACACGCCAAGTTTGGACACCGTGCGTGATGTCGTATTCACGGGACTAATCGTTCAGCCAGTCAGCACTATTACTGCACCACTTCTGGCAGAAAAAGGAGGAACTTTTTCATACCCGCATCTGTATCAGCGTATGAAAATATAGCAAAATTTTCATAAAATTCTCTCGAGATCTCATAAGGAATAAATATTGCGAGATTTCAGTAGTAAAATAGATTGATACTGCGTTTTTAAATGTCAATATATCAGCATATGAAAATATCATGAAATTTTCATGATTTCTTGCGAGATTTCATAACAGAACAATGAAATATTGCAAGATTTCATTAGTAAAACAGATCGATACTGCGTTTTTAAATGTCAATAAATATGACATATCGCATATGACTATATCACAATATTTCAGTGTATCGCTATTTTTTCCCACCCCTAGTATTTGGATGTTTTTAAGTCCGTAAAAAAGAAGTTTGGGGTTTTTTTAGACTTTAGAAACAGCAGGCTGACTGTTTAAAAATCTGTTAATTATCGTTGGGGTGGCCGATGTCCGATATTCAGTTTTAAGGCTAATACGAATAGGGGGCCGATTATATCGTGCATCCCTAGCCCTGGACCACGTCCAGGTGGTCATTACAGCACCAGTAAGCAAGCGAAGCAGCAAACGTTAGTAAATGAGTGTTTGGTGGATTATTCCTTTGCTGTATTTATCTGTTAATTCCCTCTGGAAACATCTGGAGGACGTTCATGTGGGCTGCAGCCATGAAAACTCCCACACATCTGGAGGGGAGCGGGTTCTGGTGGAGACCACGTTACCAAAACATGCAGACATGAAAGAACTGATGTTTAGCAGGAAAACGTTCTAACAACAAAAATCCACCGAACAGATTTATTGTGTTTTTTATTTGATCCCACTTTTATACAGCTGTGTGAAAAAGTGTTTCTCCTTCCTGATTTCTTACTTTTCTGCATGTTTGTCACACTTATATGTTTCAGATCATCAAACAAATTTAAATATTAGACAAAGATAACACAAGTAAACACAAAATGCAGTTTTTAAATGTTTTTTATTCGTAAGGGGGAAAAATCCAACCCTCCACGTCCCTGTGTGAAAAAGTGATCTTCCCCCTAAACCTAATAACTTGTTGTTCCACCTTAGCAGCAACAACTGCATCAAGCGTTTGTGATAACTGGCAGTGAGTCTTCTACAGCGCTGTGGAGGAATTTTGTTCCACTCATCTTTGCAGAATTGTTGTAATTCAGCCACATTGGAGGCTTTTCCAGCATGAACCGCCTTTTTAAGGTCATGCCACAGCATCTCAATGGGATTCAGGTGGGGACTTTGACTAGGCCACTCCAAAGTCTTCATGTTGTTGTTCTTAAGCCATTCAGAGGTGGACTTGCTGGTGTGTTCTGGATCATTGTTCTGCTGCAGAACCCAAGTGCGCTTCAGCTTGAGGTCACCAACAGATGGCTGGACATTCTCCTTCAAGATTTTTTGGTAGAAGCAGAATTCATGGTTCCATTTACCACAGCAAGTCTTCCAGGTCCTGAAGCAGCAAAACAGCCCCAGACCATCACACTACCACCACCATATTTTACTGTTGCTATGATGTTCCTTTTCTGAAATGCCGTGTTACTTTTACGCCAGATGTAATGGGACCTCCACCTTCCAAAAAGTTCCACTTTTGTCTCATCAGTCCACAGAGTATTTTCCCAAAAGTTTTGGGGATCATCAAGATGCTTTCTGGCTAAACTGAGACGAGCCTTTATGTTCTTTTTGCTCAGCAGTGGTTTTGGTCTTGGAACTCTGCCATGCAGCCATTTTTGCCCCCCAGTCTCTTTCTGATGGGGGAGTCATGAACACTGACCTTCATTGAGGCAAGTGAGGCCTGCAGTTCTTGGATGTTGTTCTGGGGTCTTTTGTGACCTCTTGGATGAGTCGTCGCTGTGCTTTTGGGGTAATTTTGGTCGGCCGGCCACTCCTGGGAAGGTTCACCACTGTTCCATGTTTTCACCATTTGTGGATAATGGTTCTCACTGTGGTTCTCTGGAGTCCCAAAGCTTTAGAAATGGCTTTGGAACCTTTTCCAGACTGATAGATCTTAATGACTTTGTTTCTCATTTGTTCCTGAATTTCTTTGGATGGCAGCATGATGTCTAGCTTTTGAGGATCTTTTGGTCTACTTAACTTTGTCAGGCAGGTCCTATTTAAGTGATTTCTTGATTGAGAAAAGGTGTGGCAGTAATCAGGTCTTGGTGTGGCTAGAGAAATTGAACTCAGCAGTCCAAAGATGTGATAAACCACAGGTAATTTATGTTTTAAGATTGAGGCAATCATTTTTTCACACAGGGAGGTTTGGATTCTTTTCTCCTTATTTAAAAACTGCATTTTGTGTTATCTTTAAAGATGGGCAGATGAAGCCTTGTGAACCTTTTGAGGCTTTTGCTTGACTGTACTGGGAAAAAGAGTTGAAGCCTCAAAGCCTCATATAATAGACCAAGCCAGTGACACCTGGTGGTCAGTTGGAGTCATAGCAGCTCCAATCTTCCATATGAATCATTAAACTTCATCTTCCAACATAACAGAATACAGTCTTACGCTTGTGTTGTCTGTTTGATGATCATCATGTCAGCATGGAAGTGTCCCGATATTTTTGAAAGTGTACCAGTAATATGGTTCAATGTGTCAATGCCTCACATGTCATCAGTCGTCATGCAGATTTGATTGGGGCTTCGAAGCATAGTTTCGAGCTTGTCTGTCTCACTCAAGTGTCAGAGGCTTTGAAGACTGTGTCAAATGTCCCATCTCCAGTTATCTTTGTCTCACATTTAAATTTGTTTGATGATCTGAAACAAATGTGTGACAATAATGTAAAAAAAGAAATCAGGAAGGAGGAAAACACTTTTTTACACAATTGTATATAAAAGTCATGACAAAATACTTTTAAAAATGTAAATAAAAGCTAAAAACACTGTACTTTTTCTCTGGAAGCAGAACTTGTCTGCCATGAAAACTTTTATAAACCAACTACACATGCTGCATTTAATCAGTACAAATCGTCTTTTTAATGATTTCCAGGATGAAACGAAACTCAGAAACAGAAATAAGAGACATTTAAACAGTGCAGAGACTCCGTCTGTTCCTCCCGGTAAAGATTACAGACAGCTGGCTTCGTCTTCAGCCTCGAGGAAGGAGGATGGCTTCAACAGGTTCCACTTTTCCAGCTGCACCACATTCAGTACATGACTGGCGATACTTTACACAGCGACTCTCGGGCTGTCCCGCTCCGATACCAGTGTCAGATGTTGGGCCGATGTTGGTTAAAAAACATGGATTGGGATGAGTCAAAACTTGCAGATCCAGGAAATCCAGCTTTTATTTCGAGAACGCAAGTTCTTCCTGACTGGGTCTTCATTTATTTGTAATTATTTTATATTATGTTTGTTAGTTTAAAATTCATCATAGTCGTTGGTAAATAATAACTGGGTCAGTTTTTCCTCAGACTTCTGGTAAACTCATTTCATTAACCTGTTAAAGGTACAGTAGACGTTTCACCCCTGAAAATAAACGTTGTGCAGGTGAAATCTGTCTCAAACCGCGCTTTGAGCCTCTGCTCGCGTGCCGTGGCGCGTTTGAATGCAACTCCCAGTCTGATCTGAGCCAGACATCAGCAGGAAGCCTCTGAGGTTAAACCACCACACACTGGAAATGTAAAAAACAATCATTGTTCAGTATAAACTATAAAATATTAGACGACAATGGAAAAAAAAAACATTTTACAACTTGGACTGACTTATTAAAGCTGCAAAGTTATTTGGTTTAAAGACAGAATGAAAGATCTGGGAGCCAACGACAGCTTTCTGGTCGTTTCCTCATTTTCTCTGCAGATTTTTCTGAAAGTGGATGAAAGTTTTCAGCAACGCGTTCGGCTCCGGTCGGTCGTTTTCAACCAGCGTCCTAAGTCCCACTGGAAATCCTCCAGGTCTGGTCTGGAAACGGGTCAAAGACTGGAAGAACTGCGTTAAAGTCTTTGGTGGAAACACCCGAGTGGAAGATGCTGATTTCAGTCCTGACAAACATACAACTGCAACCAGTCAGCCAGCATCAACTCGTCTGTTAGAAAACGAACATGTAGACGTATAAATATAACTGGAAGTTAAAATATTTGGTATAAAGATGTCCGACTACACACACACACCACCACACACTCCTCTATATTTACATGGAACGTGACAGAAATGGACCCTCGTTCCCGCCGGTGGGAACGTCTGGGAGACTGTCGTCCCTCCAGGAACGTTGAGTCCTGAAGCAAAGTGCTCATGTTGGTAAACTGGTCCAGATGTGGACAGAATGGTCCCCCCGGGATGTCACTCCAGCATGGCGTCCAGCTGGTCGGCCAGGTCGTCGAACATGTTGCCGATGTCGTCCAGGATATTCCCCGCTGCCTTCACTGACCCGGATCTGCTGGAACGGAGAGAGAGGGAGGATCAAACCCAGCTCATCAGACGCTCTGCTGGGAAGTTAGTAATCCATCTTTAAGGGTTAGTTCACCACCTGCTAGTGAAGGAATGAAGCTTGAAGCCATCAGCTTTAAAGGTACAGTATGTAAGAATTACTGACATCTAGTGGTGAAGATGGGTACTTGAAAGAAAAGATGTTTTCTTTCAAATAACTTCATATTCCAGCACTGTTGTGAATGTATGGTGGCTGTTAGTGGCCAAAATTCTCTCAGACATAGAGTTTTCTTCTGTGAGTGGATCCAGTGGTCTCAGGTGTGGCTATGACTGGACTATGAGGAACTATTTTTGATGTATTTTAAGGCGTTCAGGGCTCCCGCCTGCAGCCAAATGGTCACATTTTGCGACTAAAATGTGAGACGAAGCGAGTAAATTTTTCATATACTCGCACATATGCGACCAATAAAATGTGGCGTTTTGTTGATTATGATTTTTTTGCAGACAGACTTTCACAACCGCTCCATGTGCTCGCTATGAGGCCATTTCAGTCGATGGTTCAATTCCACGCCGAGCGCACCAGAAGCGTCTCGTTGCGGTGTCGGGTCTATTTATGACGGAGCACGCTTCCACAACGCATCAAGCTCTAAGCAGTATAGCCGTGCAGCTAAGACCAGACAGGAATCAGACACGGGAGCAGTGTAGAGCATCCGGTGAACTTCAAAATAAAAGCCCCCACAGATTTGCGATGGCTGAATTATCAGTGACACCAGATTACGAGTCAATCGATCAGGGGGGCTGAGTGGGTTTTTTTAAGGGATGCACAATATTGGAATATTGACCAATATCCGATATGCCGATATTTTAAGTCATGTGGCCAATAACCGTCATCAATACCAATATTAAAGCTGAAAAAAATAAGCAATCATTTCAAATAGCAGTTTATCAGTTTCCGACACTTTGAAAAATAGGGGTGGGAAAAAATATTGATACACTGAAATATCACCATATTTTTATATTCTGATAACAAATCGATATTTAAAAATGCAGTTTCAATCCATTTTTCTTACAAAATCTCACGATATTTCATAAATTCTCACGAGATTTTGTAACAGAATGATGAAACATCATGAGATCTCATTAGTAAAATAGACCAATACAGCATTTTTAAATGTCAATATATCAGCAGATGAAATATCGCAAAATTTGTGAATTCTCACGAGATTTTATAACAGAAGGATGAAATATTGTGAGATTTCGGTAGTAGAATAAATCGATACTGCCTTTTTAAATGTCAATATGATATAGTGAAAGAGTTAATGGATAGATGACCCCATTCCAAAAAAACCACCAAAAAATTCAAAAAAAAAAAGGACCCCGGGGGAGGGGGGGGGGCCCCCGGGGGGAGGAGGAGGAGATGGGTCTCCCTGGTAGGTGAGAGATGAAGTGTCATGTTTATATAATATTAAAAAAAGGGGGGAATATTGAAACTAGGGGAGCGGCAAAAGGGGTTTTTTTTTTTTAAGAGGACATTCTTTTTTCGTCGGGGGGGGGGGTACCGGGAAGGGGGAGTAAATCAGCATATGAAAATATCGCAATATTTCAGTGTATTGATATTTTTTCACACCCCTAGTCTTTAGAAGTTTTAAAGTCTGTAAAAAAGAAATTTTGAAGAAGTTTTTGTTTTTTATAGACTGCAAGGCTGATCGGTTAAATAACGGTGGGGTGGCCAATGTCCGATACTCAGTTTTAAGGCCGATATAGGCCGATACCGATAAGGGGCCGATTATATCATGCATTGCGTGACCTTGCAATTTTGTCATCTGTTTCTGGTCCCTTGATCATAATTTCTTTATCATTAAAGGTGTCATCACCCGGAAATCCCACTTTTTTACGTTAAAACATGTGTATTGGAACAGGACCTCAGTTATAACGTGCCAGAAACTCCGGAAATGAAAGTGACTTTGTCTTTGAGTGCGGGCTCACTCTTCTCACCACAACCGGCAACAAGCACGCGCGCTCCACAGTACGCAAATTGGATTTCTTTCTCCCATTGACGTGAACGAGAGAGGCTGCTAGCTGCTAAGCTAGCCTCTTTAGCGCCACCTAAAAGCAGCTGATTACCTGCCGTGGAGTCGTTATGATCAGCTGTTATGACATGAACTAGAGAGGCTGCGTGCGAGCTGCTAAGCTAGCGTCTTTAGCACCACCTGAAGGCAGCTGATTACCTGCCACGGAGTAGACCAGCTTTGTCAGAAAGGACGCCGGCGAGGAGGAGGAGGAGGGAGATTGCCATGCTGAGTTATCTCGGCAGAAATTTAGCAGTTTTCAGTGCTCTAACAGGACGGACAGCTTTAGCAGGGAGGAGTGGATTATATTTATCAGTGAGGATGTGCAGTCGGTAAGTGTTGCTGCTTGTGTAACTTATTATCTTTTGTGTCAGAGACCAGTAAACGGTGGTAGACGAGCGGACAAGCTGCTAATGTAGCTACAGAAGCTAACAGTGTTTGGTTAGCTTCACATCAGACGTCCGCTCCTTATATCCATCAGAGTCCAGCCCTTTTACTCCGCGGATCCTCTCCATCAACCGCACCGTTACGTTTTTCCGTTTTTCTCAACATCATTTCCTTCACTTGGTCTGTCCTGGTAAAACTTTGTTTCGTTTTGACGTTTGCCTCGTGAACGCGCTTACAGACAGGTCTAACTCTCGTGCGTATTCTCGCGACAAACAATAGTTGGGGATAAAAAGAGGTTATTAAGATGAGCTCATTAAATTTTCCTCCAACCTAACTAGAATTAAAAATTAATTTGAAGATAATTTAAGAAGGATTGTGTTTGTAAAACAGCAGGTTTTGACACCTTTAATCTATTTTTATATATTTGAGTGGAATGAGGCTTGAGCTGAATATTTTTAATGTGCAAAAATACTGAAATAAATAAACAGAGGTAAATTTGTCTTCTTAATCTGAATATTGATCCAATCCATGACTCAAAAACCGTAAACCGTTTTGAACCATGAAGTCATTGATCCATTGCACCGCTACCCACAACATCCAGAGACCTGGCACCACACAACTAAAACATGACACTTCAGAGTGAACACAGAGCCAGTCTGACACATTAAATGTGAACATTGCACTTTCTGCATTAAAAGTTCAAGTATTTATCGGTAATTCAGTGAAATGAGAGGAAATGTGAACATTTGCTTTGCAAGTTGATTTCGGTGTGCGCCCCTAAATTTTTTTCTTGCACTCTTAAAAATTTAAATCAGAGACCGCTGTGCTCCTGGTAAAAAAAAGTTAGTCTGGAGCCCTGTTGGTGGTGTTACACTGATCTTAACAGGATGAAGCAGAATGAGGATGAAGAGGAAATGAGATCGCTGTACTGGTGACATTATTTCTGCCGAGGTCTGATAAAATATCAGGCTTTAGAAATCAGGACACGATCGTAAACTCGCCTGTTTGCTACTGATTTAGACGTGAAGCCATTTTAAATATGGATGCACGATATAATCGGCCCCCTATCGGTGTCGTCCTGTATCGGCCTAAAAGCTGAGTATCCGACATCAGCCAACCCACCGATATTTAGACGATATTTAACCGATCAGCACACTGTTTCTAAAGTCTAAAAATGAACAAAAACTACTAATTCTTCTTCAAAAAGTTATTTTTTACAGATTTTAAAACTTCTAAAAGACTAGGGGTGGGAAAAAAAATCGATTCACTGAAAAATATTTCATATGCTGATATCATATTGGCATTTAAAAACGCGCTATCAATCTATTTTACTAACAAAAGTTTGCGATATTTTATAGTTCTGTTACAAAATCTTGCGAGAATTCACAAAAATTATGCAATATTTTCATATGCAGAGATCATATTGACATTTAACAACACAGTATCGGTCAATTTTACTAAATCTTGCAATATTTTATGTGAGATTTTGTAACAACAAAGTCTCATGAGAATTCACCAAAATTTGGTGATATTTTCATGTTATCATATTGACCTATAAAAATGCTGTATCGATCTATTTTACTAATGAAATCTTGCGATTTTTCATCGTTCCGTTACGAAATTTCGCGAGAATTCACAAAAATTTCACGATAATTTTATAAGCTGATATCATATTGATGTATAAAAACACGGTATCGATCTATTTTACTTACGAAATCTCGCGAATATTTCATAATTCTATTTTGAAACCTCGCAAGAATTCACAACAATTTTGCGATGTTTTCATATGCTGATATTGACATTTAAAAATGATCTTTTTTATTTTTCTGGGATTAATAAAGTATTTCTTATTTTATAATAACTCAAATTGCAATAGTATAAATAATCGTCACAAAATGATAATTATAATTACTAAAATTATTCCAATTAAAGCTCATCGTGATTTATCACTTTAAAAATTAATTTACAGTAATTATAAACAATAATAATTTCCCCCAGACCAACCAGCAGGTCCTTACCCGTCCACACTGTCCCCCTGGGCCATGTCCTCCACCGCTTTCAGGGCAGCCTCCAGAGACGTGCTGGTCTGTTCTAGTCTCTTCTGGGCCAGAACCTCCAGACCAGCCACACCAGTCAGAGCTGCTGCGTTCCCAGTCTGGACTGGTGTAGCCGGTGAGTAGGGGGTCCTCACCGGGGAGCTCGGAGGAGCAAAGCAGATGGTCTGGACCAGGCAGGGGTTTGGTCCTGAGGAGAGAGACCAGTTAATGTGGATCAGAGAATCTGTTTCAGCTGCAAGTATAAAAAGCTTTTCCCCCGTTACCTGCTGACGAGGAGGTCTGAGGGAGTCTGGATCCAGATCTCTGTGGACTCTCAGACCCACATGTGAACGTGGAGGTGCTGGTCTGAGGGAGTCTGGATCCAGATCTCTGTGGACTCTCAGACCCACATGTGAACGTGGAGGTGCTGGTCTGAGGGAGTCTGGATCCAGCAGGTCTCTGTGGACTCTCAGACCCACATGTGAACGTGGAGGTGCTGGTCTGAGGGAGTCTGGATCCAGCAGGTTTCTGTGGACTCTCAGACCCACATGTGAGCGATGGAGGTGCTGGTCTGAGGGAGTCTGGATCAGCAGGTTTCTGTGGACTCTCAGACCCACATGTGAGCGTGGAGGTGCTGGTCTGAGGGAGTCTGGATCCAGCAGGTTTCTGTGGACTCTCAGACCCACATGTGAGCGTGGAGGTGCTGGTCTGAGGGAGTCTGGATCCAGGTCTCTGTGGACTCTCAGACCCACATGTGAACGTGGAGGTGCTGGTCTGAGGGAGTCTGGATCAGAGGTCTCTGTGGACTCTCAGATCACAGGGTGGAGGTGCTGGTCTGAGGGAGCTGGATCAGATCTCTGTGGACTCTCAGACCCACATGTGAGCGTGGAGGTGCTGGTCTGTGGGAGTCTGGATCCAGCAGGTCTCTGTGGACTCTCAGACCCACAAGTGAGCGTGGGAGGTGCTGGTCTGTGGGAGTCTGGATCCAGCAGGTCTCTGTGGACTCTCAGACCCACATGTGAGCGTGGAGGTGCTGGTCTGAAGGAGTCTGGATCCAGCAGGTCTCTGTGGACTCTCAGACCCACAAGTGAGCGTGGAGGTGCTGGTCTGTGGGAGTCTGGATCCAGCAGGTTTCTGTGGACTCTCAGACCCACATGTGAGCGTGGAGGTGCTGGTCTGAAGGAGTCTGGATCCAGCAGGTCTCTGTGGACTCTCAGACCCACATGTGAGCGTGGAGGTGCTGGTCTGAAGGAGTCTGGATCCAGCAGGTCTCTGTGGACTCTCAGACCCACATGTGAGCGTGGAGGTGCTGGTCTGTGGGAGTCTGGATCCAGAGGTCTCTGTGGACTCTCAGACCCACATGTGAGCGTGGAGGTGCTGGTCTGAAGGAGTCTGGATCCAGCAGGTCTCTGTGGACTCTCAGACCCACATGTGAGCGTGGAGGTGCTGGTCTGTGGGAGTCTGGATCCAGATCTCTGTGGACTCTCAGACCCACATGTGAGCGTGGAGGTGCTGGTCTGTGGGAGTCTGGATCCAGCAGGTCTTTGTGGACTCTCAGACCCACATGTGAGCATGGAGGTGCTGGTCTGTGGGAGTCTGGATCCAGCAGGTCTCTGTGGACTCTCAGACCCACATGTGAGCGTGGAGGTGCTGGTCTGAGGGAGTCTGGATCCAGCAGGTCTCTGTGGACTCTCAGACCCACATGTGACCTGATGCTTGGCGGGTTTGGGACCGGCTCCGCAGGTCTGACGGAGAGTCCCGCCCCCCATCTTCGGGGAGACGGTGTGAATCTGAACGTTGGTGAGTTTGGGAATGTGACCTCCAGCTGGATCTGTGGAAATGGGTTTTTCAGGACTGGTTGGTCCGCTATCTGAGGGGGGCTTCAGAGGACTGGATGGTTTTGAGGACACCGGAGGCTTCGGACCTTTTCCCATGGAGCCGGCTCTTTGGAGAGCGTCCCCCCGCCTCTGAGGTTCCCGGTCGTTCCTGTCGCTCATGCTGGGATGGGGAGTGGCAGCGTCCTCCGGGGTGGACGCGTCTTTGTCTTTGGGTTTGTGCCGTCTCTTCACCGTGTCCGACTCCTTTAGGTTGAACTCTGGGATCTCCAGACTGTTTGGGGTCTGAATCGGATGTCCTGACGGGGTCTGGACCAGATGTTCTGAGCAGGTCTGGACTGGATTTCCTGATGAGGTCTGGACTGGATACTCTGAGCAGGTCTGGACCGGGTGTCCTGAGGGGGTCTGGCCCTGACACCCTTGAGCGGGTCTGGACTAGATGTCCTGATGGGGTCTGGACCGGATATTCTGAGGGGTTCTGGACCGGATGTCCTGAGGGGTTCTGGACTGGAGGTCCTGAGGGGGTCTGGACTGGATGTTCTGAGGGGGTCTGGCCCTGACGCCTTGAGCAGGTCTGGACCAGATGTGCTGATGGGGTCTGGACTGGATGTCCTGAGGGGGTTCTGGACCGGAGGTCTGAGGGGGTCTGGACCGGATGTCCTGAGGGGTTCTGGACTGGATACTCTGAAGGGGTCTGGACCGGATGTCCTGAGGGGGTCTGGCCCTGACGCCTTGAGCAGGTCTGGACCGGATGTCCTGAGGGGGTCTGGCCCTGACGCCTTGAGCAGGTCTGGACCAGATGTCCTGAGGGGGTCTGGACCGGATACTCCGGCGTGGTCTGGACGCCGGCACGGTCCTGGTTCGGGACTCTGGGTCGCTGTTTGATGGTGCGGTTTCCCTCCTCAGCGAAAGGAAGCGTCTCCCCGGAGCGGAGCTTCAGAGACGCGGCAGCATTCCGACATTTTTCACTTTTCCGAACTTTCTGCTTCTCCTCCGGAGTCCCCGCTGGACCCCCCCCTCTGGTCCCTTCTGCCCGCTCACCTCCAGCCTTCCTCAAGCCCCCCAGACCCAGGGCCGGGACGGGTTTGGAATGCTGCAGGAGGATGTGGGAGGGAAAGGCAGGTGAGACTGGGGAGGGAAAGGCAGGTGAGACTGGGGAGGACACTGGGCTGTAAACTGGGGGAACTGGGATGTGAGTTGGTGGAATGTCTATCCTCCTGGAGGGGCTGCTGCTGCTGCTGCCACCCTCCAGCCTGGCTGCGATGCTCCTCACTCTGCCCGTGCTCTCCATTTCCACTCCCTCCTCCGGCTCTGCTGTGTCCCCGTTTCCGTGGCGATGTGTCGGGCTGCTGCTCACCGAGCTCATCCTCTTAGGGGGGGGCGGGGGCGGGCCTTTGTGTCGGCAGCGCACGGCGAAGGAGTTGCTGCGGTTGACGTGCTGCTGGGCGGCGGCGCGTCCCTGCCGGCGGGACAGCGTGGCGTAGGACGGCAGGACGGCCGAGGAGGCGGAGCCACGGGAGGGGGCAGGGTCGTCGTCTTCGTCGGGCTCTCCGTCAGACAAAGCGTAGCGGGTCAGGCTTTGGGTGCGCTTCTTTTGCGAGCCCCGCTGGGCGCTGTCAGGCGGGGTCTGAGCAAGCGGGGGTCTCAGCACGGGGACGGCTCCAGGTAGAGGCTTGGAGAGACCTCGCGGGGCCCCGTTGACCCCCAACGCCTGAGCCTGGAGCTCACTGAGGGTCTTCTGCGAGGGGGAGGGCTGCGGGGATGAGGGGGAGGGGGGGGAGGCTGATGGGGTTTCTTTGTTTTGGGGGGGGAACGGCCGGGTAAGTGAAGCGGGGAGCCTTGCTGGGGGTCAGTGGGGGTGTGACAGGGCAGAACGGGGGTTTGTTCGGGGCAGAGGACCAACTCTGGTGTTCCCACATCTCAGGGGGAGTCTGTTTACTTCTCCCCCCACGCTTGCCCTCGTCTCCGCCCCCCAGACTCTCCTCAGTCCTGGAGGAACACGGTGAGGCCCGATGATCCTGCGGATGTCCGCAGTTGGAGTTCCCAGAATTCCCCGAGCCCCGCGAACGCTTGCTGATGCTCTCCTGGCTGACGGACATGGCGGCCATGACGGCAGCAGAGGACACGCCCCTGATGCCGAACGCCTCCGCCGCTCCTTCTCCGGCTTTTCCCATCATGGCGCTCTGCAGCTCGGCGCTCAGCTCGCTGTCCTGGAAGGAGAGCAGGGCTCTGGGGGTGCGAGGAGAAGCGGGGCAGCAGGTGCCACCTGAGGCGTCGTTGGGCGCGTGTTCGATGGCCACCAGCTCCAGAGCGGCCGGGGGCTTTCGCCGCAGAGTCCCGCCTCCGGCTCGCGAGCGCTGCAGGTCGCACAGTCGCTTCACCGCCAGCATGAGCTTCTTCTGATGACCTGGAACACAAGATGCAGCGTTTCACCAAAATCTGGTCCAAACCAGAACTTTCTCTCTGACCAGTCCTCACGTTTAAACCAGAAGCATCAAACTGGTTTCAGTTCAATGGACACATTTCATCTCCAGCGGGCCGGACCAGTAAAATAACAGCATAATAACCTAGAAATTATTTTTAAAAACTACCAATTTCTCTCTATATTACTGTAGTTATCAAGATATTTACATTTAATGAAACTGAAAACTTTTTAAACCTCAAATTTCTGGAAGAAAATAGTTGCAGTTTCAACAATATTACTCTTGCTGGAGCGATATTGCAGACACAATTAATCATTATACATTTTCATTAACTATATTTTTCATATTTATTTCTTTTACCTTCTTAATAGGGGTGTAACAATACAGCGATCCAAAGTCAGCCAAAAATTGATATCAAACCCACTTTTATTTTGAAAATGGCTTTATTGTGAAGTTCCTCTGACACGTTTTCCACCTGAGTGGGGATTCTCTTGTTGATAAATACATGCTTAAGCTTATGCCATGAATAGATATGACACGGGAGATACTGTAGTACTGCATGTGTACTTTTAAGTAAGTAGGAGCTTACGTTTATGTTAAAGGAGTGATGACATAGCAGTAAAAACTGGTTCATGTATTGATCAATAAATGCCACAGTTGGGAGTTAAAACAGATGTCCAAGCAGTTCTTTGATCAGAGAAAGACGTTCTTTGACCAATCACTGATTTACGGTCCTGAGGGCAACTCAGGATGACCACATCTACCAGAAACTCCAGATAACTCTGACCAGAACAGGGGCCTCGAGAGGGGGGTAATAATGCCGGGGGTTCTCTTAGTTACCTGGGTTGGCTTAACTAGACATATGCGGTCTTGATAAAGGTAGTATGAAGGGGTTATAACTGGTAAGTAACCAGGGAGCAATATAATCAAGGCGCTCAATAAAGGGGGGGTGGGGGGAAATGAAAAAAAAGAAGGGGAGAAAAGGGGAATATTTCACATGGAGGAGAGGGGTGATCTTAAGAAATATGTAGAATTAGGGAAAATTCCTGAATGATAACAGAATATATAGGGAATGAGAAAATGGCTAATAGGGGGGGGAAAGGGGAGAAGAGAGGGAAGAAATGGGGGGGAAAGTGAGAGGAGGGGAAAAAATAAAAAAAGGAATAAATATATCAAAATATATATTATCTTTAAAAGAAAATGAAATGAGGGGACTCCAGGGGGGGGGGGGGCTAAAATGGCCTATAAATAGCCCCGGAAAAATGGGAAAGGGGGGGAAAAAAAGAAATGGAAAAGGAAAAAACGTCGGACTTAAATTTTGGTAAAACAAACAAAGACCGATAGTTGAACTTTGAACCCATCCTCCAAGCTTGGAGATACCACAGCAAACTCCTTCACAGTATTTACGACCTGCTATAAATTGGTTCCTTATAGCCAATTTTGTAATGTGTTCTTAACATCCAAGAACTGTTTTATATTGTTAGGAAAGTAAGCTCATGTTAATCTCATGATGAAGACTTTTCTTTCGATATGCAACATGACATACTTTGGTGATTAGAAACTAGACGTTTCTTCCCCAAATTCACATCACATCCATTCAGGATTTGCTGAGTAAAGGTGAAAGAACAGACACTTTACTCCCTCTGCTGAAATCCACTTTTATGTTAGAAATGGACTTCCTCATATCAAACGATGTCTAACACATGTATTTTCTTTACAGGAATCCTAAATCATCAAGATTAATCTGGTTTTATCTCTTTAGCTGATATGCTTATTTTAATGCCTTTCTTAATTCACCTTCATTATATCTTTCACCCACTCATAGAATTCACAGATGTGTTCATAAATGTTTAAATCTGATATCTCCAAAGAGAAATATAGGAAATAGAAGTTTACAACCATGAAGCTTAACTGATAGTGAAATGATCATTCGAGACGTGTCTGACTATTGGATGAAACCTGACTCTGTCAGCTTCCCACTGGCTGACAAGCTGCAAGCCACATTCCACTGCCAGGCAGAGCGCGAAGCTTTAAACAGAGAGAATCAGAAAACGAATCCGAACACACTGAACGAACAAGGCAGAGAGCCGGACGAACTTCCAGGAGATCCGGAAGATTTTTGGGGGCCATCCACCCGACAGTCTTCCAAAGGATTTGAGGAACAGTCCAGCAAAACTTGGACATGAGTCAATCATCTCAGTCAAGCTGAACCTCTGAGGAGAATCCTGATCATTTGCTATGAAATATGATCTGATGTCACAAGAAGTTGGTGATAGTGAATTGATCCAGACCTACGGTTTACCAGACCCAGTTTAACTTTGTTTAGTTGGATTAAGAAATCCTTCCTTCTTTTTCTTTGAACATTTATTAATTAACTGAGGCTTAATTAATTTATGTTTCATTTTCATACCATCTCACATTTCTTTCACAAGATAACTTTTGGTTGATCATCATGCTCACATATTTCCTGTATATACCTTGTACATACTTTATCTCATGCAGATTTGTAGACTAGTTAATAAATTCTCCGAATTATCTTAACTAGTCGTTGTTTGTGGTTTTTCTGATGTATCATGAAAGGTCACTTTAAGCAGGAACTCATGAAAGCGTCCTGAGACTGATCACTTCATTAAATCAATCTAAGCATTGATTTAAGACTTTAATGGTTTTCCTTGCTTCCATTACATAATAAATAAGTAAGGTGGTGCTCCGAAGCTATGTTAGTATTGTTATTAATAGAAATATTAATATTAATATCATATATGATATTACAACCTTTTTTTTTTTAAAATTCTTTATTTATAGGTCATTTTCATTTTTAGTGCAGGAACAATACAACAAACAATAAGAAAGAAAACAGAAACATATTGAACAATTACCCACATTCCAGGTCCGGGGGTGATCAATTAATCCCAAAAATAAAGTATAATACCCAATCCAAGCATACAGTCTCATTCCTTAGCCAAATAGGCTTTCCATTTCTGCCACCGTTTTTCACCCAGATCTTTTTGGAGTCTGACTGAGTACGTAGATTGTTCTAACACATGTAACTGTTTTACAATACCAATAAAAGAATCTATGGTTGGGGCATTTTTCTGGAGCCAACATTTTGTGATGATCTTTTTGCTTGCAGCCAGCAAGATCCTAAATAGGTACTCATCAACTATACTCAACCCAGCTGGGATATTCCCGAGATATAGAGTTATGAATGATACATTTATATTAAAACGTAAAACCTTTGAAATAATTTTTACCACTTCTCTCCAGAAAAATTGAATGGGTGGGCAAGACCAAAAAATATGGGCATGATCAGCAACAACCTCTCCACATTCTCTCCAGCAGGCCATTTGTGTACCAGTCTGTTTGGACTTCTGCTTGGGAGTTATAAAGAAACGGATAAGGCTTTTCCAACAGAAGTCTCTCCAAGACCAGGAGTTGGTGGAGGATGACTGTGTTTCCCAAGCGTTCAGCCACATGTCTTCTGTTATCACAATGTTCAGCTCTCGCTCCCATCGTTGTTTTACATAGTCTGTGGAGTCCATCTTCAATGAAGTGATGCTGCGGTATAACTTGCTTATAAGTCCTTTAATATTCCCAGAGTTGTATGCGTCCATAAATATATGAATAATCGCTGGTGGCTCTGCTGGGTTACAAGCTTTCAACTTTTTAGAAAAATAATCCCGGAGCTGCAAGTACCTGTAAAAGTCTTGCCCATCTAGCCCATACATTTGGCCCAAGTTATTAAAGCTGTTAAGTTCCCATTTTTTAACGATTTTGCATAGAGCAGTTAGACCATAGTAGGTCCATTGTCTGTATCTATGATCTAGTAATGCAGGAGTGAATTCTGGGTCATATGCTGGCCATCTAAGTAGTTTTATCTGTTTCTGGAGTTCAAATTTTTTAACCACCTCACCCCAAGCTTTTAACGAGCAGTTCATTGGATCTCTGTATGTAATATTTCCCCCCCCATTTCTACACAACCAAGTAGTGATTGTATTGGTGTATCTGTTAATGATAACTCCATGGTTTTCCATTTCGCTACATAAGAAGAATTACACCAATATACAAGAGGTCTTAGTTGGGATGCTAAATAGTAGTCCCTTAAAGATGGGAGGGCCCTACCGCCCCTCTCCTCCGGAAGCTGAAGGGTAGAAAATTTTACCCTTGGTCGCCGTTTGCTCCAAATGAATCGTGAAATATGTTTATCCCACTCTCTAAATTGTTTCAGGGGGATTTCCACTGGCAACGATGAAAAAGATATAATAGCCTAGGGAGGATGTTCATTTTTATTGATCTAATTCTGTTACCAAAGTCAAGGGGTAGCAGGTTCCACCCATCAAGGTCATCATACATTTTTTTTGGTAATGCAGTTATAGTTAATATTGAACAATTGTGACATGTCTTTAGGCAAACTTACTCCTAGATATTTAATAAAGGATGCATTCCAATTAAAACTATACATTATGTTGATTTCTTCAGTTGGTATGTAATTAAATGTCATAACCTGTGTTTTATGTATATTTAGGGCGTATCCTGAATATTCCCCTATATGTTTCCAGCATTTTCATTAATAGAGGCAGGCCTGAATTAGGATTTTTTTATTGTGATCAGTACATCATCAGCGTATAGACTTATTTTATATTCCTCTCCTCCCATGAAGATACCCTCTAGTTCTGTTTCCTGGCATATTGCTTGGGCTAAAGGTTCGATGAATAAATTAAATAAGTTTGGGCTGAGGGCAGCCCTGCCTGCAACCGCGTTGTAAAGTTATAGAATCAGAGAGACTCCTATTAACTTTAATTCGTGCAGTGGGGGAAGTATAAATTGCCTGGATACAGTGTATAAAATCCTTACTGAAATTAAATCTCTTCATAACTAAATACAAAAATTCCCACCCAACTGAATCAAAAGCCTTCTCAGCGGGAAAGGGAAAAAGGGGGGGGAGGGAGGGGGAAGGGCGGGATGGGGGGGAGAATTGAAGGAAATATGGGGGATATGCGGGGATAGGATAGTCCCAGGGGGGGGAGGATGGGAGAGGGGGGGGGAAAATAGCTCTGAACACAAGAGGAGGGGGGGCGGGGGAGGGAGGGGAGGGGGTAGGGAGAATAGGAATTCTTGAATTAATGAATGAAGGACTGAATGGGGATATGAGCGAATGGGGGAGATGAAGGAGAAGAGGGGAAAGGGGGATATGGGAGTGGTAGGCACGAAGGGTGCAAAATGGAAAATATAAATAAAAAGGGAAGGAGGCGGGTGGGAAGAGAAAAGGGGATATATAATAAAAATAAAAACAAGGGGAGAAAAAAAAAAAAAAAAAAAAAAAGGGGAAAGGGAAAAGTCTAAGCTGAGGATGATGGCACTAATTTGGTCTTTATTAATCTGTTCAATGGTATGTAAGGTTCTTCTTATATTGTCCTGTGTCTGTCTATTCTTTATGAATCCTGTTTGGTCTTCGTCTATTAGCAAGGGCATTACAGGTTCCATCCTTTTCGCGAGGATAGTGGCATACAGTTTATAGTCTGTGTTTAAAACACTAATAGGTCTGTAGCCTCTGCAATCCACTCTGTCCTTTCCTTCTTTGGGGATCACAGATATGAAGGCCTCTCTCCAAGAGGGGGAAAGAGCCTCCTTTCAGAATAATTAAAGCTGGATTCCAAATGAGGGAGTAAGTGATCTTTCATCGACTTGTACCATTCTGGGGGAAAGCCGTCTGTACCAGGTGATTTGTTAGCATTCAAACTAGAGATAGCATTACTTATTTTGTTATTGGTGAAATAAGTTTATCATTAGATTCTGTACCTAACGAAGGGAGGTCTAGGGAGCCCAGAAATTCAATAGCTGAGTGAATATTAACCTGTTCTGACTGGGAGTATAAAGATTTATAATATTTTTCAAATGCTTTTTGTATGCCATCCAAGTTATTAGTAATTTTGTTTGTAGTGGGATCTCTGATCTTGTGAATAGTGTTTTCTGCTTTGTTGTTTTTAGCCTCAATGCCAACAATTTTGAAGCCCGGGGACCAGCCTCATGGCATATCTTTGTTTCATGAATCTTATATTTTTCTCCACCCTCCTCACCTAATATCTTGTCTGTTTCCTGTTTAGTATATCTAATTTGTTGTGTAATGATGGGTTCTTTATTTGTTATATGTATTTGCTCCAGGTCTCTCAGTTTTTCCTGTAAGCCAATTAATTTTTTGAGTTTTTCATCTTTTTAAGTTCAGCTGACCTTGCCTTGCTAATCTTCCCCCTGAAACGGCTTTGGCCATCATAATATGCATTTACTACTCCATTATCATTATCCTGCATGTGTATTGTGCTAAGTTCTTCACCATTGAATTTCTGAAGGTATGGTCATTTAGCAGACCGGTATTAAGTCGCCACAGGTTTTTTACTGTCTACCATCTTGATGTAAAGTTAGAAAAATCCCTGAGTGGTCTGAAAGATCCCTTTGGCCTATTTGGCCTATCATTAATTGCTCTGTCTATGCTTTTCAATCAAATTCCTTCTTCTCGTTCTATTGGTTGTGTCTAAAGAAGGGTTCAATAGTACATTAAAATCTCCTGCACAGATGAGGGTTCCACATGTTTGTGATGTGATTAGTTCAAATATCCTACTGAAAAAAGTTATGCTGCTCCCAGGAGGAGCATAGACATTGAGCAATGTTACTTCTTTCTGATCTATTTTTCCTTTAACCAAAACAAATCTACCTTCCTTATCATTAATTTGAGAAGTTAATTCAAATTTAACAGCATTTGAAATTAGAATAGCCACTCCCCTTCTTTTTTCCTTTTTTTATATGATGAGAAGAAGGTATTTCTAAACCCCATCTTCTTAAGTTTTTCGTGTTCAGCATTTGAAAGGTGTGTTTCTTGCCAGAAAGCCACATTTATCTTTTCCTTTTTTATTTTAGCAATCATTTTTGCTTCTTTTGACAGGGTTATTCAGCCCATTTACATTTAGAGACAGTATATTATAATGTTGATAATGCGTCAGTCTTACATTTGAAACATTCATGTATCACCCCGGACCAGTGGTAATAAACAGTATGGTAGAAAACAAATGAACATAGGAAACATTGTAACACTGCAAACTGAACTTCCATCAGAAAAGCTTTCATGTCGCTTTAGCCAATGGGGAGCTGGCCACAAGGTGGGGCCCTCAGTAGGGGGAAGGGGGGAAAAGGAGTTTGGTGGCTCTTTCTTTTGCCCGTGGGCATCAGCCTATACTTCATCTAAACACCATGATAATGAAATGATGGGTGAAAGTATGAATAAATGTCTCACTCATCCCTTGCTGTAGCTCCCGATTCCGATCTGCGGTACTCCTTCAACTTCTCTCAAATCTGCGTCTGGAACCGTTGCTTTTCTCCACCGGGTCGGGCCTCTGTTGTCTTCAGGGTAGAAGCCGGACGGCGTCTCCTCCGGGATGTCTTTGCTCTTGGTCTTGCCAGAAATCTCGCCCACCGTGTATCCTCTCCTCTGCAGATCCTCGGCTGCTTGTGCTGCGCTGTTGTACGTTGCAGGGCCCGTGTCGAAAAAAGCACGCAGTCTTGTAAGTGGGTTTGAAATGTATACCATTATCTCGTAGTATTTTCTTGATGGGTATGTATTCCTTCCTCTTGTTCTGCACCTCGTCTCACAATCATGGTCGAAATCCGCTCGTTTGTTTTTGGACACGGAGCTCTTTTTTCCAGGCGGCGTGAAGGATCTTTTCTTTGACAGAAAACTGGAGGAAGCGAACCCCTGAACGTGGCGGGGCGCTCGGCGGCGGTTTTGGTGCCATGGCACGGTGTGCGCGTTCAATCCCCGGTCCGTGGCTGGGCTCACCCCCAGTTCCGTCCTGATTAAGTTTTCAATAAAAGTCACTGCAGGCGTGCCCTCGGCATCTTCGGGGATTCCATAAATCCTGATGTTATTGCGCCTGGAGCGCCCCTCTAGATCGGTCACTTTTTCCTGTAGCGCCCGCTGTTTAGTGAGCAGCTGGGTGAGAGTATCTTTGACTCCGATGTCCCACCTTTCCATGTCGAGCATATTTTCTTCCATCTGGCCCAAGCGTTCCGCTGTTCTCTCAATTTGGCCTGTCACGTCTTGTATTTTCCGGTTTACTTCTGAAACAAATTCGTCCATCTGTTTTTTGATATCTTCCCTGAAGCATGTGCGGAAGTCTGAGAGATCTTTTTTCAGTTCAGCTTGGAGTGCTGCCATTCCCGTAGTCATAACTTCGCTCACCGCCGTGCGTATTAAGTCCAAAGTATCGGGATCTTTGCGGCCTCCATCTTGTTCGCTAGCTTCAGCCTCCATCTCTGGTCCTCTTTCAGAGTTACTACGTAGCTCATACCCTTTTTTCTTGCTTTTGTCCCCATTCATCATTGAAGCAGGATGTAATTTGTTTGTTTTTATGTAGTATTAATGAGTGAAGACAACTGAATTTAAGGCTGACGTCCGGAGCTCAAGCACTATGCTGCCATGCTGTGTAGCGCGCCACCGGAAGT
>JALJCO010013281.1:0-39772 GCA_023101725.1 Atherinomorus stipes
TGGTTATGAAATCAACATTTCATTAGTGACAGTCTGAAGACAAGGAGTCTTAATTATGGATTTTGTTGCTAACATCCATTAAACATAAGAGAAAGGATCTGGAAATGTGTATGTTAATTTGAGCAGCTTTTTTAGGAAATTGGTTGCATTGATAGTAAAAGAAAATATACGCCAATGCTTTGCTGTTTGCAGAAACAGTTTCAATTCATTTCAGTTCAGCTTTATTTGTGGGTAACAGTAGCACCAACTTATAAGTGTTGTCCTGCATCATTGTAAAAACCGCTGTAACCCACGGCTTCTCAGGGCTTATTGCTTTATAAAACATTTACCTTACATATTGTCTATAAAAATGAAAAAAAAAATAAACACAAACACACAAAATTATGGGTAATAATGAACAATAATGGAGAACTACAAAGCATTTGTTCTCCCAACAAGATTGAGTAGACAGTATGGTTGCTAAGCAACTCAACTTTGTTCACAGGTAGCAGGGTATCTCATAAAACAAAGATGTTTCTATATGATTCGGCCTGTCATCAACACATAAACGCAGAATTAATTTATTTATTTTTTTCATTATTTTCAAACTTATTATTTATTTGATAAAAACGGTCCTTTAAATAATATACCTGCATAAGTATAGAAGATTCGTGTTTACGCCCGCTTCATACAGTGTGGCCATTAATAACCAGGGTTTTAGGCGGTTTAAACATCACTGCCTGCAACAAAATATGCTCTGATAACATTTGCAAGCTGCATTTATTCTGAGTCACACCATTTACTGCCCAGACAAACAAGCTGTGTGAACCAAGTTTCTACTTATCTAAAACAGGCGATCAGCCAGATGACCCATTCAGATCCAGCCGGAATTTTATTTATTTCATTAACTGCTCCCAAAAGATCCATACTTCATTTGTTAGCCTTTCTCCACCTGCAAATGCTTTCCCTCCATTTAAGCAGCAAACTCATCCTACCTGCCCGCCATCGCTTCTTTTTTCCGTTGCATTTGTCCAGCCATATTAATATTTTGCCATACACATCCTTTGATAAAGCATTAAAACGTGGATAAATAGGAACACTTCTGGGCCGAAGCCATCGCCTGGCTGACGGTACAGGAGCAAACTCCCAGAAACAGCTCAAACCCTGCGATCAAAGCACACACTTCTGCAGTTCAGTGTGGGTGGATTTTCTTCCAAAACAAGGTGGTATGGACTCACTTTTTTTATTTTTTCCTAGTTGAGAGGGAATCTATTTGTTTTACAAAAATCACATACAAGGCCATTCTCTGCCCTCACGAATTCAGTTATCTGAGTCATTAATACTGTTACTTTCATTAATAGTGCAGTTAAAAATAATGTTTAATGCTTGAGAAACGTGGTGCTGCTTTGGCGGCAGGTGTTTTTGTGCAGACATTTGACGTCAGCTGAGCTCCACAGCCTCCCGTCACCATTGGTGGACAGTAATGAAGTACATTTACTGATGAAGTACTGTAGATGAGTACATTTTTTCAGTATCTGTACTTTACTTGAGTATTGATTTTGATTGATAAGGTAACTTTTTAGAAGAAAAGATTTTTAAAAAAAAAAAAAGTGCCATCATGTTTTAGACTTGGACCTTTATTTTTGCTGCCTGTGGTACTTGTTAATTTTGAAGTTTTGTTTTATTGTGAAAATTGATTTGAGGGCTTGTCTCCCAGCCTATTCTATTATGAATTTAATATAATATATTTACAAAATGAAGTAATAATAAATTACTTTGTTCTTATCGTTTTTATTGCATTTTTGTGCTAAAGTTTTTTAAAGGCGGTCTAGACCTTTTTGTGGTAGTGGTTCTACGTGCACTACATCAATCGATAATCTCAGGCGTTACAAGGCTCTTTAAAAGCACTCAGAAAATGATAAGCCAATGTACTGAATATTTGACGACTGTACTTTTTTACTTTCAAATACTTAGTATTTTTTTAAAGTAAGTACTTTAGTACTTTAACTTAAGTACAATTTTGACTTAGAAACTTTTACTTCTGTACTGAAGTAAGATTTAACCATGGGCAATTTTACCAGTAGCAATACTTTAACTGAAGTACTGAGCAGTACTTTGTCCACCACCACCACAGACTTGATCTGCCTCTTGGCGCGTTCCTCTGACAGTTTTTATGCTGTGCTGCTTCTCAGATGATCTTGGTGTCGTTTTCAACAGAACACTGGCTGCTTGCAAATGTGAGGCAACATGCCCGTGGGAATCGGCGCTGTCATCACCAAGCACTCATCCAGGTTCAGGCCACTCCAGCATATCAATATTCACCACAAAGTTCTCAAAAGTCTCGAAACAAATGTAATCAACGAATGTGTTGAACACAAAGCAGTTGGTTGTTAGACAATGCAACACCTGTTTGTGCTGGAGCAGGAATCCCTATTTTTTGCTGCGGTCTGTCCAGATTCACGTGTGGGTTAAGCAGTCTATTTATACAAATCTGGCTTGGAACGCAGTCACAACCATTTAAGAATGAGAAACACACGTTTTATAACAGTCATTTTCAAGGCATTTTGCAGCCATAATGAATTCACGCTAATTTATTGTGATTGATTTAAAAGAAATCCACTTTAGTTCAGTTTCTAACTTTGTTCACAAGCCAATTTATAAAAATAATTGCCTTCTCTCAAGAAAGCAAACAGACTGCCTTGAGTCTTGTCTTTAATTCTGTCCCCCATCTCAAGCGTCTGACTACTTTTGGCACATATGGCTCAGTTACGGCACTGGCAAGTGATGTACAGGCTATAGTGGGACCAGATGTCAGTTGCCAGCCTGGTTTGGAGAGACCGCCACTGGCCAACAGACCACATCTGGTCCAGATGTCAGGTTTTGGCCTGGGCATTGATCATAGCAAGTTTTGTGTGGGGCAGAAGTGGTCCTAACATGGGAAGCCTGCCTAATGGAAATTTTTTTGTGGGCCACATATGGTGGTCATGTGACTGAGTTTTGGCAACCAACCTGATACATTAAGTTAAAATGTCAAGGCCAAACAAAAATGCACTTTTGGGCCGCATTTAAGCCAAACTTTTTTTATTTTTGCTATCCATTTGAGTGCAGCTGAGCTTACAAGCAGGAATGGTTCAGATCCCAACTTCATTATCTGGTTACATTAGACCATGGAGAGAATATACTGTATGCCCAATTTGTTTGAGCAAACATATTTGTGGACAGATTTCAAAAGATTTTGGTCAGACTAATACTAAAACTTTTTCCTTATTTTGCGCTGACTAATGTACTGATTGGACTAAGATGCAGCTTGGAGAAAGAGTTTTACTTAATTACTACAGTCAAGTGTTGTAATGCAGTGCAACTCCTTGTCCATGAGCCTAATCTGGTATTTTTTTGTTGTTTGTTTTGTTTTCCCCAGGTCAGTGTCTTGTGATGCATGGCTGCTTTGTTACTCTAACCAGGGGACTATGGAGTTGTTCTTTACACAGGCTTTATTTTTCTGTCTCCACCGTGCAGCCTCTGTAACTGCTTCAGAAGTAGGTGGCATTGTTCGGGGATTTGGGACAAAACTCCCTGCACAAGTAGGGTGCACTAAAATGGATGTGTGCATTAACTGATACAGACCCACAAGAAAACAAGTGCATGTGTATGTATTGAACCAAACACACTTAAATAATACTCTAGAGTATGTGTGGTGCGTCATGCTTTGTGGTTATGGCAGTGATAGATACAGCAAAGAGGAAAATCCCATATAATGGGTGTGTACAATAGGTTTTGAATGGCCTACATTCATGTGATGAGCGAGGAACTGGATTTTCCCTGACAGTAACCACGTACACATAAACATTAAACACATTATACTAGAACAAATGTAACTAAAGAGCAATATTGAACAGTTTGTTTTGATCTATTGTGGTTGTATTTTGGTTAAATTTTCTCCAGTATCTGTTTCATCCTTCAGTTTGGGGAATATAAATGATCTAGGTGGATTTATGTAATATTCTCAGTGAATTTCCTGTTTGAAGATTTGTTGAATCCCTTGTGTATAAGTAAAAAATTGACCAAACCTGTCGCCCTTTGAGAATAGACTTTTTCACAACAGAAATCTTCACATGTGATAGGAGGAATTATGAATTATAAGGGCTGCATTTCCCAGGGTTCTGCTGTTGTGCTTGTTGTATTATTAGTAGGGTTTACTGGGTCACTCGAGGAACCACATTCTTCATTAAAATCCTTCCTCACATCTGTGCTTTTAATGCTGTAAAAAGTCAAATGTCAGAGAGGGATATTTTTCTTCTTTTTTTTATTTGAGAGAAGCTTATTTTATCAAAACATGCCTGCTGCAGATATGGCTTCATCATTTCAGCAGATGAAGTAAAACTGGAATTAATTCAAGAATGTAAACAATATGGATATATTCAACATGCGTGTGTCTACATTTATCGTTACTATGCCATCCTCTCAGAAAACCTTTTCTTCAGCTGGACAGAGCCTCTGCTGGCCAAACACAGAAATGCATGCAGTTCTGAGTTCAGTAGCATAAAGGTTCAATAAACAACCCCAGAGAGCCAGTGGGTGTCTCACAGAACTGTGCACTTTGGTCTTATCTCTTTCTTTGTGGGAGTCTTTTTAATCAAAGAGGGTGATTTATTCAGGTGAAGCATATCTCGCTGTATCCTTTAAGGTTGCCTGTGCGTTTGATCACAGTAGGAGATGCAAAGTTCTCCTGTTAATGGTGCATTTGTGTTTGGTTTAATTTCTAATAAAATCCTTGCTCTCAGCAAATATTGAGATGTACAAATCTTTGCATTCTCACAGACTCTGAGCTGTAAAGAAGCCTTTTTTTTTTTTTTTTTTACATTAAAATAACTATTAGTTTAAATGTGTCTAACATTGGGCATTTTGGCTTGATTTCTATTAAGACAACAAAGCAGGGAAAACAGAGCAAAATATTTAAAATGTCCTCAATACATGCCAAAATTATATTTTGAAAATGAACTATTGACTAAAATTAGGATAAATGTGGTGATGTGAAAAAAAAATATTTTTTTCAATACACTGCAGTGTTACTATGACATTTTCTGTTATTAATGTCACATTGAAGTGCTGTACTTGAGTTAAAGTGATTATAAGTTATAGTTCTAACAACTGAATTATTTTCAAGGATTTATTTTCCAGCCTTCTCAGTGTTCTTTGGGTCATATTTTTTTTATATTATCATATCAGCAATCAGCGTCTTATGATCTACAGTTCTTAAGTGTGTGTCCAAAAGAAGTGAAATTTACACATCTCTTAGAGTCTGTGGGTCAACCCTGAAACAGAAATGACGGTGTTATACTGCAGAATATATGCATAGTTACATTTAAAGGTTTAATAATCTGGAGCCTGTAGTCAACTACCCCGATCCTCGAGAACTATTGCCCTGCAGGTTTTAAATGTTTTTCTGCTGCCACACACCTCACTCAGATTAACTGATGTAGTGATGTAATATTAGAAAAAAACTTTAAGTCCCCCCCAAAAAAAAAAAAAAAAATCTGCTATTTTTTTAATGATGTTTTTTATTGTCTCTGTAATTTGCCTGAATTCACCTGTAAAATTTTAATCAGAATCATCTCTGCATTGTTCAATTGGATCCATCTGAACTAAAGTTAGTAGAACAAAATATTTTTTTCTAGATTTACTATTATGTCTAGAACACATAGAAATCTTTTTTTTTTTGTAAAAACACTTCATTAACCTAGATTTAGAACCTGTCATATCCAAGCGGCAACCTCCGGTGGTCAACTATGAAGCTACCCAGAAGAAGTAAATATGTGTAGTTCTCCCTTCATCCACTAGGGGATCATGGCTGCAAAACAGAGCAAATCCTCATAGACTCCCATGTTAAAAAGGCCAATTTTACAGCAGAAATAAACATGTTTACAGCCTGGGTCAAAAAATCATTTTAGGTTTAATAAGTCAAGTTTACCTTCATGTCAGCAGTGAGGGGGTGATTTTTTTTATATAACTCATACATTTATAAAGTATAATAAAGTATATAAAAAAATTATGTTATTTAATCTTGAAATTACACATAATTAAAGGTGTGTCCTTTTAATTGACAGGCAGCAGACCGCATGTTGGCCCGCTGACTGGTGGCTCCTTTAGCTCCTTGTTTGCTCTTGGTAAGGTCTCAGTCTAGAGTTAGCTCGGTTAGCGTTTAGCCCAGAGAACATCAGCTGTCAATCATTTGCCCCAAGGCCACGCTTTGCCCATTTTCGCATTCTCCTGGACTGACGACACACGCGACAAGGCAAGATGGAAGTGGTGGGACACGCCCAAGTGGCTTCACTTTCCCCTGTTCAGACGTGACCAGATACTACGTCCATATTTTTTAGTCTTTGGTTAAATCCTATGTTGCAATACTGCAACGTTGGGTTAGAGAGGTAGCTGAGAGAGCCTGTGGCTGACATGTTACATGGAGAAACTACACTCTTTTTTTGTTTCTTTCATGGACAAAAATACTCACAGAAATGTAAAAACATTCATTATTCACCATAACACACTAGAACACTGTAAGTGGGGGACACCTGTACCCCCCACTTACAATCCACCTGTATTGTAAGTATTCTGGGGGGATGGACTTATAGAGCATCATTGGCCGGACAGACAGAGTTGTGTGAAAGTGAATCGGGATTCATTTGCCGAAGTGTCCTTGGGCAAGACACAGAGCCCCACGTTGCTTCCCAATGTGCTTATCAGGGTGAGAATGTGTGTATGAGGGTGATTGTGACATGTAGTGTAAAATGCACTGAGTGGTCAGTATGACTGGAAAAGCGTATAAGTACAGTCCATTCACCATTTACATTTAAACAATTTATCTGAGAAAATACCTGACTTTCTGCCTGAATTCTTCTTATATTCACTGGGGTTTTTTTCCAAATCAGACTCCCACCATTGCTGAGAGTCCTTCACTGTGCAGGATGTGATGCTGCTGCCCCCACCCAAGAAGTCAGCAGACCCCTCCAGTGAATGGAAGACACAGATGAACATTTTCCAAAGAAATAGAAAGAGGACGTGCAGAAACGGTCATGATGGTTCCAGAACCAGGCTGTGCTGCAAGTGCAATGTTGACCTGAGCTTGTCTGAGGAAAAGACCTGTTACCATGACGATCACTGCAACTGATCAGTAAGTGGAAGAGACTAAATTCATGCAGAAGCTCTTCGAATGTTCAGTAGAGTCAATCCTCATGTGATGCGAGTCCCCACTCAAAGACCCCTTGTTCATAAGTTTTGTGAAGAATATTTTCATCATCATGTCTTTTTTTTTAAATCAATAAATTACTTTTCATAACAATATGACTTTTATGTGATTATTATTCATAATATATAGGCCTACGGTTATGGAGCTTAATAAGCCATAAAACCTGCAAACAAATCCTTAAATATGGTTTATACAGTATTTGTTTAATCAGTGCGAGCAGAAATACAGAAATTCTGCTTTTAACAAAACCTAACATTGCAATATTGCATTTCCATAAAACTTACGAAGAACAACAACAACAAAAAAGGTTAAGCACATCATCATTTTATGCTCCAAGAGCATAGCAGGAAAATGTTTTGCTGCTATATGTTGGTTTTACAGTGTTAACAGGGTTTTGCAGAACTTGACAAGCTGTTGGAAAACCATTTAACTTGAATCAGGTGCTCGCAGGGTGTAATGCAGCAGGGAAACATCTAAAACCTGCAGGATGGCAGTCCTTGAGGACTGGAGTTGGTAACCCCTGCTTTAGAGTCTACACACACAAAAACTGTCATAAAAGAGGAGAAGATCATATACAGTATGTGCTGACAGTGAAGATGGAGAAATGGAATGAGGCTTGGTTTTTATGTGTAGCAGACATGCAACATATAGAGAAGGTTTAGTGGTGAAAGCTAGTTTGTAATTGAAAATCCTAAAAAAGAAAGAAAAATCTAGATATTTGCAACCCTCTTAAAAATCCTTCCTTTTTATATGCATGGCATCAGTCTCTGAAACAGTTCAAACATAAAAAAGGGCATTCTTTTAAAATGTCCATGTTGTAAATTTTAGAACTGCATCATAAAGGTTTTAAACTAAAGAAGGCACATATAATTCAGAAAAAATGTAATTGACACCCATGTCTTGTTCATAAGTTTGTTCCAGTTTTGAGTGAAAAGCATATCATGTGGAACGATAATCAGGAATACCATGAGTAAAGTCCACACATACAAAGAGTCCTGTGATACTGATGAGCGTGAAAAGAGGAGCTAGTCAAGAAGTGTCACAAACTCACACCAACGCAGCAACACTTTCATGATATTTGAGGTTTGTGCATGTGTTTGCACACAAACCTTATATTTTAGTCAATTATCATGACAGCAGCAAGCCAAAGCAACACGCACCCTTGTAGCACTTGATTATCACTCCTCTTTCCTCTGCTTCGGCCAACAGCTCCAGTGGTGACTTGGTATCTTTGCATATGTCTTACAAAAAATGTTCTGTATGATCACACCTTGCAACTTCACCCAAAGCTCTCAGCACAGTAACTGTGGATACACACCCACCAATATGACATTTAACAGTCACTCTCTATCTCACAAACAAATGCATACATCCAACACTCTCCTACACAGAGAACCATGCTGCGTGTTAAGCGGTGGAACCCAGATGGCAGCCACCTGGTGTGTGCTGGTGGGCTCCTGCGACGGCTTCGGACAGGATATGGACAGACACACAGATGGTGACCCACTGAGAGTGGATGGGAGATGGACGTGCTGACTATTGATTTGCTCAGATCAATGATTCACAACCTGGTCATCTGACACCAGGGTAGTTACTCCCACTGAGCTAGCACATTGACTTGGCACATTTAGCACAGATCACTGTGTGCAGGGTAGCTCCTTTTCAGGAAATATTTTTCAGAAATTGTTATTTAGTAAGCCCTACGTAAAACCCTGGCCCTGAGCAGCTTTCATGTTGCCCTTATGCTGAACTTATGTCCCTTTCTTTGATCAAATGAGTTTGTTTGACAGCCAGTGAGCCAATTCTGAATTCTAGTTGCACCAAATGCTTTTTGTAATTGGGTTGGGCTGTGGAAGAATGGTTCAGGCAGTCATACTGTGAACAACTCTAATATGAAAATAAAGCTGTAAATATGTACAGTTCAACATTATTTATCCACATTATATTCAAAGGCACCTTTTCAGAAAAATAAGTAGATGACTCCAAAGTAGTGGGCCACCAAAAGCTGGAGAACCAGCTAATTCATTGTTTCCTCATCGCTATTTATGTGGTTATTTATATTTAAATGACACAGTAGCTTTTTGTGCTTGAGGTATCAATTTTTAATGCAAACATGCAGCTCAGCGTACTTATATACGAGCATAATATGCTCATAAAACAGCTAGAAGACTTAAGTAAAATACTGTAATTTACATACCAAACATATTCAAGAGTATAAAACGTTTAGGTTCCCGACCTCTGATGTCCAGGAAGCCTTTTACTCTGACTCTGTATTCTGAAATGCTGAAATATTTAAGTCATGGTGAAAAAAAAAACATGATGGGGCGGATATGTTAATTTGCAGAGGCAATTAATGCTGAACACCCCAGAAGCCATTTAAGTTTCTTGGGTTATTAATTATGCACTTTGTACATACTAAAATATCCTCCTATACAGAAAAAAAGAAACAAGCTAATTAGAACCCCCCCAAAATTCGTAATTATTCTTCTTAAAGCCTTTAAATAGGACAAATGGTGCAAATGAAGTAAGTGAAACCAAGCCAAGTTATCTTTTAACCTTGCTGTCCTCTCTTGCTCATCGTTCATTCCTACATCTTACCTTCTTCATGGCTGTAAAAGCATGCTCAGGCTTTTTAGGAGTTTATTATTAATGTGCTTACACAATGTGCTCTTCAGGTTGTCAGTGTTAATCAGGAGACTTTCATCCTCTGTTTAGAGGATGAAGCAAACACACTGCACTTTCTTGTCAGGTGTTGAATTAGTTCATCTCAATGCCTGTTCGCTTCCTCCAAAGTAGACCCGTTGTCACGGTTACCTTTGGAGCACCTCATTATTCATAAAGGTCACTCTGGGATCTAAAGAAAAACTGAGGGGAGGAAGACAGAAGTGATGTTAAGTTCATTGTCAGATTCCATTTTTTTCTCTGTTAAAGTCAGAAGAAAATGTAGCTCTCCATTTCCATAAGTCAAAACAACTAGCCCCTTTTTTGTAATTACTCAGTGTTCAGGGTAGGCAGAATATCAAACTGAAGCTCTGCAGGCTAATGATAGGGAGAGAGATGCAAAATCCTCTCTACACCATTTCATTGTTAAAATGTTTGCATCTGGAGACGGTGTGTGGACACAGAAGCTCTGTGAACCTGTTAATGGTCTTAAGGAAAATGGTGACCGAGAGGAGAATGCTGCTGTTTCCTATAAAATCTGAAGGTGAAAAAAATCTCTCTGTCTTTCTTTCTTTCTTTCTTTCTTTCTTTCTTTCTTTCTTTCTTTCTTTCTTTCTTTCTTTCTTTCTCTCTTTCTTTCTTTCTCTCTTTCTTTCCTTCCTTCCTTCCTTTTGGCAAAAGGCAACATGCCAGCATGGATCCTAAGGATCTGGGGCTTCCTCACAACTGACAGAGACAAATATCTGCATCTTTTTATTTTTACTTACTGTTTTTCTCCCTATAGGTCTACATGTTCTAATCTTGGGTCCATTGTTCTAAACTTGCCTCAGAAGCAGGTGTCTAAGAACTGGGTTAGTAGACCATGTGTTTGCTTTAAAGCCACAAATGAGTTACTGCACCAGCGTTTGACCTACAGTTTCTTACATTTTAAGTTATATAGACTCAAAAGGCAGAAGAAATAAAGTGAGCAGTGCAGTGTTTAGCTCAACTGGCTGAGCAACCACCCCGTTTTCAGAGGCTACAGGTCCTCAGTGCAGCTTGCCCGTGTTTGATTCCTGGCCTGGGACCCTTTGCTTGATGCCATCCCCCACTCTCTCTGGCCCTCTTTCTTGTCAATCCACTGTGATATAAAGGCCTCTGGAGCCAAAATATCCTTTAAAAAATGGATTTTCAACTTTAATTATGTGACTACCTCAGGAATTGTACAGTTGTCTCATGCTGAAGAGAGGGGCTGCATGTGTGTTTGATGCCTAAACCACTGTCATACACAGTGCAACTTTTATATATTTTGAATTTTCCATGGATGGTTTAATTTGTCACTCCATGAAACTCTATTTTGATTTCATTTCAATCGCTATTTCTATTCTGTTTCCCCCAGGACGCTGTCTACAGGTCGGGTGCAAGATGGAAGCTGAATTAGCCACTGATAGGAGGCATGTTGCTGAAAAAAATCTGCATAAGTTCTGCATCTTATAGAAGTTTATTCAGTATAGATTGATAAATCAACACCCACTTAAAACACTTATTGCTGAAAGATAGACTTAGTAAGTTACATCATTATTATCGTTTTTTTTAATGGCCATTCTGAAAAAAAGAAAAAAAAAACTACCCTTAATGTTTTGCTTGCAATGAAAGAAAAAAAAAGTGTCTATTAAGGTAAAATACATATTGCTAACACTCTCATCAGGAATCAAAACTCCTAGCCTATGAAGTGAGATCCACCACTTGTACTGGGTGCCAGACATCTAAGTATATATTAATTCTTATATCATAGAGATATCAGGGGTCTTCAATTTCGTGTACTTTCATAACACTAACAGGAAAAACTGATGAAGCACTAGACGTGTTTAAATGAAATTCTACACTAATCCAATCCAATCAAAATTTCATTCATGTGCTCAACGTTCCATTTAATTTATTTATTTATCTTACAAATCCTTCCTTTTGCTTCCCCAACAGCTCTCACATGGTTGGACTAAAGATTATTACTTTTGCTGCTCCTTATTTACCATGCACCTTACTGTGACAGTAAATATTTCATAGAAATCAATGCTGCTCAACTTTGACTAACGGTTTAGCCCCAGTGTTATTAAATCTAAAGGGGGCCTCCTTCTGTCACTCTTGTTACATGACAAACATGACGATGAAAACTACTTTGTTTTCAAAATGATATCTAATCAATAATGTCCATATCAGAAGTGCCTGGAAAAAAACTTATCAATTAAAGAAAAAAATATGCTGACTGCCCTTCCATTTAAAAAAAATGGAAGTCTATTGATGATTAGGTGACTTTAGCAAGTGAAACTCCTGTCGTAGTCCTTTCAAGAATTATTCTATGTACTGTGTTGGGACACAAACACACACACACACACACACACACACACACACGCACGCACACCCACACACTAATTCCAGTCCTCAGCAACCACAATCCTGCAACTATGCATCCCCTCTCAAACACACCTGAGCTCCATGCACACGTCATTCAGCTTTGCAGAGGACTGGTAATGAGCCATTCCCTAATTTGTGCATGTTGAAGAGGGTTTGCTCTAAAAGTTGCAGGATTGTGGCTCTTGAGGACTGGACCTGGGCACCCCTGTGTTAGGCTAAAATAATTATATCTGAACTTTTACTGTACTCTCGCTCCATCCTCATGTCCGCCCCTGACCAAATTGAGGTCCTATGTGAAATGATATTTGGATGCCCCACCTGCCGCTGTTCCACACCCCTCACACCTCTCCCTATCCTCAACCAACAAATAGTGACATTTACCTCCTTAAAAATAGTCAAACTTATTAACAGCATAAATTAATATAAAACTATAGCCAGTCTATTATATATTGGCATTTCCTGTATAGCTTATATATGACCACCAACTGGTCTTTTTTAGCACTCTTTTTCAACGGAGGCAAATGCACTGGGTGTTAACAAGGCATTCAGTAACTGCTAATCGGGCCGCTGTGGAAAAAATTCTCCAGTTTGGACAGAGCCTGAAGTTTGAGATTCCTATAAGTGTCAGCTTAGGTGTCCGTGTTTTATTTTATTTTAACAACATACCCTCCTACAAGTGAAGCATGAGTTTTCTTGTATTTTGTCTTTTTTTTTCTGCTGCCCACTCCGGATTCTTGACGTCTCTTAGCTCTGCAAAATGGGCCTCCCTGCATTTGTTGAGTGCTGACAATCATTGCACAGTCAGATTACAGGTGTTCTCTTTTCTCACCTCCACCCCATGGTATAGCGCATATGCACATCCATTAAGCATACGCGCTACTGCGCGCAGGCCCCACGCACAGAGCGTGTTATGCATGAACATGTTCTGCAGGGGCAGCCCTGCACATGCCCAGATAAGATCAGCTGCCTTCATTTATATTTTCTACATTGTTACTGTTGTTTTAAATGGTGTTGCATGACAGATTTATATCTGTTTCTCAAGATAGTTGTACTGAGTAAGGTTTCTAAAAGAAACTGATATTCTCAGTCCCTCATCTTGTGGGACCAGCACCTTAGGGGAAAAAAGACAGAGAAAAGAATACATTTTTGCTGTGGCAGTTTTATATCTACTGACCACTTGTCTAGAAGGTCACTGGGCCTTGTTTACCTACGTGATGATCCATAATGCATGGCTTATGTCATTTACTTGAGGGACTCCTGTGTCACTCACCAACCCTTGTGCTGAGTGTGACGGAGAGGCCAAAGGAGGTAGGTTGTAACCATGAGTCAGGGCAGTTACTGGGAATTGTATATGTACATACTGGTGAACACACGTTTCTCCAAGACCTCAAGAGGAGAGACACACTTCTGTATTTCTTGTGTTTGGCTTCATGCTTTAGTTGCAAGTTAAGAGTTTTTATAAGAATGAGTGAAATATAAATGAGAAGTTTATACAGCAAACAGGAAGTTTATCAAAAACTTATGCCGTTTGTCTCTCCATATTGAAACATTACTGGGAATTACTGATGCAGATTCTGTCTTTGAATCATATAAACAAATTCTCTCTGTGCCAAAATTAATATGGCTACAAATTTCAATAATTTATGGAAAATTCTGCACTTGAAAAGAAAGGAAGTAATACATATAGGTCCAAGTCAAAACACTGCAATGCACAAATATAATGATAATAATAATAATGATAATAAACTAAGATCTTTCTGATGAAGGCACTCAATACAAAATAAGCTACAAAGGAGTTATTCTTAAATACTGTACTTATAGCACTTACATTAATGAATTTATGTTTGGGATAGCTAGGTGCAATTAGGTTCTTCAACAACACAGTAGCTCGTTACAGCTCTGACATATCCATATGCACCCACCCAAATGTTTTCAGTTTTTCTGTAAGATCAGAGCTTTTCATTTCACTGTGTGAGTTCCAATAATAATGAAAAACTGCATTTTTAAAGATTTGTTTTGATATATATTGTTATTTTCTTCTTAAAATGCTACTTTCTCTAAAGAGAGCAGCTTTCTTTCTCACCTGAAAAGCAGTAGAGCCACTATGTGGCACACAACTCTGCTGATTTTACTACTTGTTTATGCATGTGTGAATATGTATGAGATAGAAGTAGCTGGTAATTTTCTAATTCTCTTTAACTAAATTTTTCTTTAAACATTTAGAATTTT
This sequence comes from Atherinomorus stipes, assembly GCA_023101725.1. Taxonomy (NCBI): domain Eukaryota; kingdom Metazoa; phylum Chordata; class Actinopteri; order Atheriniformes; family Atherinidae; genus Atherinomorus; species Atherinomorus stipes. The sequence goes on from JALJCO010013281.1 coordinate 14,504, forward strand.
GGCAGAAATTATGTTTAAATGTGTTCCCAATAAGATAATTTTAGTTTTTCCAGCTTCTTATTTGACCAGATTATTCAGAGGAAGAAGAATGCTGGTCTCATGAGACCCATGGTGAAGGCTCTGTTGGCCTCATTGTAGCTTAATCAGGCCAAGGATTCACCTCCACAAACATGCTGACTCCGTTTTCATGACAAGAAACAAATGTTTTCTATTTTTTTCAGCACAATGTCCATATGAGTTAATTGTGTAAAAGATTAAATATCCTGTCTAACATTAAAAGCTTGAATCAGAGAAGGGCATATTCCTGATTGGACATTCAGTGGTGACTCCAGCCAATATGACAGACTGCAGAGTGAGACTCCTGGGGTAGGAGGGCAGCTTGTGACCGCGGGAAGACTCTCTGACTTGATTTCTTCATCAGCAGGTGCCAAGGTCCCCTGACACATGGACACATGCAGGCAGTTTGCACACATAGTGACACCCACGTTATGCAGGAAATGGACAAATAAACACACACAGTTGACCTCATCCAAGTAAAGGTCTGAGACCTCATGTTTAAACCACATGCTGAGGCAACCCCTGAACTGTCCATATGATGACTTGGATGTACACCTAACTTCTTTTACAGATTATAATACTGTATGTGTTATAATACTGTAGGACTGTAATTTATTTTAAAGATTAAAATAACAACACAGACACCAGGCAACATTTACACAAAAATACTCTTTCTCTCCGTCCCTAAATGGAACACATATTGTCAAAAAAAAAAAAAAAAAATCACTTGGATGTCTTAAGTCTCAACTGTCTCAAAAACTCTGTAAAAAACACAGCCTTGGCATTTTTTTTTAGATTCTTAGATCTAAAAATGTGACGTTTAGTGAGCAGATCATGCATGTGTGTCTACAAGGTTATCCAGTCCCATTCTCCTGATTCTCTCTCTAACTTCAGTTGATTTAGGCCCTAATTTACGAAAAGTTTGTGCCGTGTTAAAAAGGGGCGCTATCTTCATTACATGGCAATAATCCGCCGGAGCTGATTTACAAAGCAGGGCAAAAGGAGGTTTGCGCCTGTTAATGGGCAAAATAGCCCCGCTATCCATTTTGCGTCTGCTGTAGATTAATATGCAATCTGAGCATTTCTGCCTAAACGCGCAGAATATTAGGAGGAGACTATGCAAACAACTCAGCTAAGCACACCTAATGTGATTTATCAACCAGGTAGTGGAAAGCGGGTGCAAAAAATTGCGTGTAATTTAGCGCGTCTGAAAAGCAGGTAGGCGCCAAAGTCGCAATATTGCGACATTACTGAATATAACAGACCTTATCTTTAAATCTGTAGCCTTGTACTGTTAACGGTTGGTTTTACTACATCGCCAAGACATACAGCGTCAGTTCTGACACCATTTTTGAGTGTGTTTATATGAAAAAATCGGAGAAATAAAGGTTTGAAACCCGACACCCGCTGTCTGCGCACGAAGCTGCAGGAGCACGGAAGAGAGAGAGAAAAGGCGAAAGCAGCAGCGTGTTGGACAGAGTGAGAGACAGATCGTGACTTTTAGAGTAAAAAACTAAATGCCCAGGACGAATTTCATTTTGCGTTTAGTACATGCTCTTCTGAACTTTCCATGGCACAGCAATAGCGAACGCTAAATCCTCATTTAAATACTGCTGTTTGCGCCTGTTACAGATTGCGTGTGTAATCTTTGTAGATCACCTGCATACGCTGAAGAGACAGCGCACGCTTTTTATCTGCGAGGCAAATAAATTTGTGTCTTTATTTGGATTCTTTGTAAATCAGGGCCTAAGAGTTTTCCGTCTCAGAAGTTGGAAGTTCAAACACTTTTTATTTGCTTTTCACATCAGATTTCATGATTAGTTTTTAGTTCACTTAACATAAAGATAATTCTCTGGTTGTACTTTCTTTATTGTGTTACAGTATATCCCACAAAGAAATCTGAATTGACTTTCTTTTGTTTTTCCACCAGTAGGACATTTTAGACTTTAATTTCTATTTTGTCATAGCAACAGTATTACAAAACCAGGTATCTATAAAGTATTAGTCATAAGTAGAAAACTTAAATTAGACGCTAAAGTAAGTTCGCATTTGTGGTATTCAAAAGCCAGCAGCCATAACGTTCTGTTTTAACTGTTCTGGCCCGTTCAGTCGATGACTTGCTAACAGATTGTGGCTTAAAGGTTGAATATGGAAGATTTTTACCAAAAGCTACCGTATATGTTTTGAAAAATAATACATACAAGAGGCATCTAGAGAGGTGCAGAATTAAAGCACAGCATTTCCTTTAAAAGCCTGAAAATATGTATAGAATGAATTTTATCGGGTTTGACATTAGCTTTATATTTACATCTACAAGCCAATACAGGCCACCATTGTGGGTTACCAAATACGATCTCTATGTGGCAATGGTATGTTCGGCACAGCTAGGCTAGCACTGGAAAAAAATGGTGGAGTCGGCAAGTCAAGCAGCCGCTTCAGATCTCGTTATCCGTCTCAGAAGAGGAGTGACCTGATGAGAGCAAAAACTATAATAATAATAATACACTTTATTTCATAGCGTCTTTCATGGCACCCAAGGATGCTTTACATAGAAACAATAAAACACAGAGATGAAGTAAAAGCCAAAGATTAAAAAGAACAATTTAAAAGCAGTAAGAATGTGACCAGATGATGTTACAGATTATAAGCAGTTTTAAACAGGTGGGTTTTCAGTCTGGATTTGAAAAGGGAGAAGCTGTCGATGTTTCTGAGGTCTGGGGGCAGAGAGTTCCAGAGTTTGGGGGCAGAGCGACTGAAAGCTCTGCTCCCCATGGTGCTGAGTAGGGTGGGAGCGATGGTGAGGTGAAGGGAGGAGGAGGACTTGAGAGAGCAGGAGGGAGGGGCAATATGGATGAGGTCGGACAGGTAGGGGGGAGAAAGGTTCTGGATGGCTTTAAAAGTATGGAGGAGGATCTTGAAGGTGGATCTGAATTTGACTGGAAGCCAGTGAAGCTGTTGGAGAACGGGTGTGATGTGGTGGAAGGAGGGAGTTCTGGTGATGATGCGGGCTGCTGAGTTCTGGACCAGTTGGAGTTTATGGAGGAGTTTGTGAGGGAGACCAAAGAGGAGTGAATTACAGTAGTCGAGATGGGAGGTGACGAGACTGTGGACCAGGATGGCAGCAGTATGGGGGGTGAGAGAGGGACGGAGACGATTGATGGAGCGAAAATGGAAGTCAGCAGACCGGGTTATGTTATTGATGTGAGCTTGAAAAGACAGTGAGCTGTGGAGGATGACACCCAGACTCTTTACCCGAGGGGAAGGGGACACTGTAGCGTCATCAATAGTTGTGGAGAGGCTGTTGGAGATGGTTGTTTTGGTGCCAACAAGAAGAAATTCAGTTTTATTGCCGTTGAGTTTGAGGAAGTTGAAGGTGAACCAAGATTTTATTTCTGAGAGGCAGTGGGTGAGGGAGGAGGGGGGGAGAGTGGAGTCGGGCTTACTGGAAATGTAGAGCTGGGTGTCATCCGCGAAACAGTGGAACTGGATGTTAAATCTACGGAAGATATTGCCAAGCGGGAGGCGGTAAATTATGAAAAGGAGGGGCCCCAGGACAGAGCCCTAGGGCACACCTGAAGTGACTGGGGAAGGAATTGAGGTGAAGGATTTGAGCTGGATGAACAGCCAGTACAGCCAGTGAGATAGGAGTGGAACCAGTGGAGGAGGGTGTGGGTGATGCCGAGAGAGGAGAGTCTGCTGAGGAGGATGGAGTGAGAGACTAAAGTAAATTTAAGTGAAGCCTTGCATTGCAGGTTGCCAGATACGATCTCTGTGTGGCAATAGTACAGTACGTTGGGCACAGTTAAGCTGGTACAAGGGAAACCAGTGGAGACGGCAAGTCAGGCAGCTGCTTCAGAGCCTCGGAGATATTGTTATCCGTCTTTGAAGAGGAGTGACCTGCGAAGAGCAAAAACCTGAGTAAATTTAGGTAAAGCTACGCTAGATGGACCCACATAAACATTTTCCACAGCATCAAAATGCAGAAATGGCTACTTTACCTCTGGATCGATGAGCTAACTCGTTTGCTAACGTGGGTAAAGGCCCATTTTTGCTCCCTTAGTTGCATAAATGGCGACGTCCGCTTCACGCGTCGCCCTGCGTGGCTGCCTTCATACTTGCATGCGTCTTCTGCGTTGTGATGTCGTATATGAATGTATTTTCGGACACACTCGCACAGCCTCTCCTCAAAAGCTCCAGCCATGTCTATTGATTCTCTCTATTTGTTTGGCGTCTTCCTCCTCAAGTGCTTTTCTTGGGCTAATTTTTCCGATTCCTGTTCTTCTTCTCTGGTTTGTTCCTTTCGCTGGCTGCCTATCAGCTGCACAGCTCAACCCTGACCCCAGTGATTCCGGTGGTATTGCTCCGTCATCTGCGTCGAGTGACGGACTAACAAGCGCCTTGAAAATGTACCAATTTACGTACGCAACCGACGCAGACGACAGACGAAACTCTCCGTCCGTCTGCGTATCCGTCTTCTTCATTGAGCATGAATGGGCCCTAACGTTAAATGTTATTTATAAAACTCTTCTGCATTACTTGTTGGACATGGTGCAGGCTGCTGGTCACTTGACGTATCAACAGCAAGCCCAGTAACCCAACAACTGGAAATATTTTTCTGCCATTGCAACTACAACCTAGACACACATCACTACTCCGTATTCCATATCCAACCTTTAAAAGGGTAGTTTGGAATTTTTAACATAGGGCCTCGTTTTCGAGTTAGCCAATGTACTACTTATCACTGGAGACAGTTTCAACATATTTCATTCCAATATTCAAGTTGCAGGAGATTGGCAGTGCTACGGCTAGTGCATGTTAATAGGATCACCTTGCCTGTCATTAACAACAATCTTATCCATGTTTTTAAAGACAGGCTTGGTGATCCTATTAACATACACTAGCTGTAGTGTCAGTGATCTCCTGCGACTAGAATAACAGGATGAAATATGTTGAAACTGTCTCCAGTGATAAACAGTACAGTACCATGGTTAACTTGAAAATATGGCCTTTTGTCAAAAACTTCAAATTATTGGTAACCAAGCAGATGAGGGAAATGTAAGGAATAATTTTGCCAGTCAAGTACTGTGATGTGTGGTCTAAACTCTCAAGTTATTTACTGTATCTTCTTTCATAACGGGGACCAAAATTCATGAAGTTCATTTTGAATCATGCTTCTAATTGTTTTTCTCCCTTTTGCTTATAATGTTTTATGTAAAGCACTTTGAATTGTTCTGTTCATGAAATGTGCTATACAAATAAACTTGCCTTAAGATCTGAAAAGAGGCAGACCCCGAGGAAGAGTGGAGCAGAGTAGACTCCTACTTCGCTCTATGTTGCCAACATGATCTGCTTGAATAGAAGTGCACATGAATGTAGAAAAAGAAGTTGCTCTACTTCCTCTGTCTTATTTTGCTAAAAGCAAGTGACAGACATCGAGACTTCAGCTATTTGTATAAAAAATATTTGTAAAATCTGTAAAAAAAAAAAAAAAAAAAGTAAAATATTTCAAACCTTTCTCTGTGATCAAATTTGTTTACAAAGCGACATCAAGCAGTTTCCACTTCAGTTTCAGTCTAATGTTGTGTCAGTGTTTGAACAGCCTTTGGCTGTCAGCTTCAATCTGCCTGCAAAGCTTGCATTGTCCTGGGCACCACTCATAAAACAGTAATCCTCATGGCTCATGTGTAATATTGCAAGTCCGACACTGTGTTTACTGGGAGACTTGGGTGAGATCAGCATGGTGACTCTGCACATATGATACTTATTGTTTGGGTTAGAGCTAGCATGTTTGAGCATGTATGTCTATTTGTGCATATTGAGACAGAGATGATTGCAAATGGCTGACTATGTATAGACAGTAATAAGATGTAAACAAGATACAAAAAAAAGACACAAGGCTGTTCGATTTTTTGTAAACAGACAAAATATAAATCTGATCTTTAGGATAAGTAACTTAAGATCAGTGCTGTCATCATCTTGCACAATATAAAAATAAGATTAAAAATGATTAATTTGACCTTCAAAGGTACTACACAGCATGTTGCTTGTAATGTGAGTCTTCTTTACGCACATGAGAGTTCCTTCGGGGCAAAGGCAGTTTAAACTGGAGTCTGATGGCTGCATTTAAATTACAATGTTAACAGCCACACAAAAAGAGTCTGATCTTAACAAAAACTTGTAACTGAAAGTGAAAAACAGAGTTATTACATAGGTTTTGCAGATGCCCTGAGAAATCTTGCAAGAATTTGAGATGACTGGATACAGTAAATCAGATTTCTATTGCACACAAATGCTGCAAGCATTCCATGTTTAAGTTGCTAAAACGTCATTATAATGCTGCAGATGAGCTACACAACATGGAAAAAACTTTATTTATGGCTTCATATGGTGAGGAGTGTGCTACATATGGGGATGGACACATTAAAAGACGTGGTTTTCTAGCTCTTTACAGCAACACAGCCAGGTCTAAACTACATATAAACAAACAAGGCGTGGATAAAGTAGATGGTAAAGAGTTAGCTGCAGACCAGAACTCATTCCCCACACAACCCTGTGTAATTACATTGTGCAGCCCAAAGTAAAAAAAAAAAAAAAAAGGTGTCAGAAAACCAGAAGAGTGAATCTCGTCCTAATGAATGGAAACAGATGGATAAGACAGCAAGCAGAGCTACAGCCAAGAACTGCTGTGGCAAAGAGACCCCCAGAGAAAGAAAAACGTGCCAGACAAAGCTGAGGAATAAAACACATCTAATGGAAAAGAAAGAATCAAGGAGGAAAATACATTTCCAAAACCTGCAGTATAGTTGAGCTTTTTTTCCATTACATGTATAAACAAACAGTGCAGGGGCAGAGAATAAAAAATTATCCCACTAATGCCTCCACGAGTGGTGGAGAGAGTGACTTTCAGCCCCACAGCTGAACTATAATTAGTTGTTTTTGCAATGGTGAGGTTGGTGGAAAATGGTAAAACAACAAAGCCCATGAATTTAACAAAAGATGAAGCATTCCCAACCTGCCAATTACATTGCTTCAAATGCAAAGATTTTGAATTTGTAATCACAAATGGCAACAAATAAATTATTTTCATTTTCATTGTTCTTAACCTTACTGTATTCCAATTCACCACACTGACATCTCATAAGCTGAAACATGAGTGTGATTGTTTGCTCTCTATTTTTCCCCAGTAAAAACATCATAATACATTTTAAATAAACTTTGCACAAGCCATAATCAGAATATTACACAGCCATTTTTTTTGTTTACATTTGCATAAATGCTGTAAATGCCATAAATACTTTTTAGCCACATGTAAACAAACAGCACAAATCTGCTTTCCAAAAACTTTCCAAGCACACAGCAGGAGATCAACTAACTTGGAGCAATCTCTGCTGCTTGCTCTCATCCTCCCTAACCAGCGGTATGCTGGCCTGACTTCATCCTTGGAAGGGCAGAAAGATGTTGTCATGGACTGAACCCAAAGGGATACTGAAATATTTTGGAAAGTGTTTTTTTAAGAAAAACAGAAAGAAAGAAAAAACATGAATCAATCAAAACATTGTTGACAAAAGAAAAATCGTGTTATAGGAGGATCCAATCTTGCTGAATGAAGTTGAAAGAAAGCAAGAAAAATAGATGGTGGAGGGTAAGAGAAACATCCTGTGAGTATTGTGAATTAGCTTTAGCTGAGTGAGTTCAGGGGATTATGCTGCAGGCTGAAATAGAGTGGTTGTTTAGACAGGGATATAGTATTTAAACAGAAGGATTTCACTGCTACACACACAGATGTTTTTTTCTCTCTCTCTTTTTCATAGACACAGGCATTCAGAGTAACTGTATGGAGCTAAAATAATACAAAGCTAATAGTGTAAGCAGTTAAAACTAGTAAGTATTTTCACAAAAGACTTCTTAATCTTATATAAATGTACAACAGTTCCACAGTGAGATTAAGTATAGTGTCCCATTTTTGTTAACTGGACATTCAAGCAACCTTTACTGAATAGATAAAGAAAATAGTTCATGGACAGGTCAGTCAGGTCAACACTTTCTGAACAACATATCCTTCAAACTTTTTCTACAGTTTGGATTATCTTCATTTGAGCGCTTCCAAATTGTCTTAATGAAGCTTTAACATGATACAATCCCATTTCATGTCATCATGTGAAGCATCTTTAAATGTTTCTTTAACCATGTTTTTAACAAGCTAATTAAGTTACTGTGTGAGTCAGAGGGTTGTTAAGGTTCAGGCCACATTTTAATTAACAGTCAAGAAAGACATGCAGCAGCTTCATCATCCCACATGGATCAGTGATCAGGACTGCTGTGACTTGATTGATTTGATGAAATATTAGAATTATTTCCTCAAATGTCTCCATGAAAATGAGTGCTTCAGTCATTAATTCAGCGTCTTGCATTTCTATGAATAGTGTGTTAATGAAAGTAGATGGCAGCAGTTTGTACAGTTAAGTTGGCCTATTTGAGCATGTGTTAGTGTATATGTGCATTAGAGATTCGAAATGTTCGTGCGTACGATATATTTCTCACCCTAACAGTGTGTACAAAGTGTTGGCTCAGCTGTAATAAGCTTTCTGAGCTGCTTTCCTCTGCCTGTGTATCAGCAAAGTGAGAAGGAAAGGCTCACTAGATTGCTTTGTATGGCTAATTTGCTCAGCTCATTAAATATTGAGGTGGAGGCAGAATTGTGTGATTGCCAATATACTAGCTCCAGTGGTCTTTGCTATGCCTCAGAGCCTGTGAAATGAAAGGGAATGTGCTCATGTACAAAAAGAAAATGTAGTGACGTTTATGTCATGGCAGAAATTTGTGTGTTTGGAAAATGCATGCATGAGCAGATGCACTTAAATCAGGAGTCCACTCTACCCGGAGAGAGGCTCACAGTTTGCTAAACCACTTTAGCATGAGTTTAGCATACACTGTGTAATCACTCTGACTTGAATGATAATGGTTTAGCTACACTTGCTGCGTGACTCAAGGGATATGTCAAATTTTCAGTTCTCAAGAGCTTTTAGCTCTAAGTATTGCAAAGCAGAGGTACTCAGCAGTAACAAGTATGTAGCATGAGATATTCCATGAACAATTTAACTTTGTTAATGACTGTGGTTTATGACGCTCCCATTAATTTCAACTTTGACAACTGCTAGGGTAACAAGTTCATTTCACCATGCACACCGCAGTGCCAGATTTATTTAATCGTGGGACTGTAGTAAATTAGGAAAAATTACACCTGTTTATTTTGGTGATTTCAGTTCTAGCCACATAAACAGAATAAAAAGTACTATTTTTGTTGTTGTCTTTATTTGCTGAGCTACAGGCAATGTACTCAGAAAAATCAGAGTTAAGAACTCTGCAGAGTTAAAATGAAAAAAAAAAAAAAGAGAGAGGCCAAGCTACTTTTGCTGTATGTATATGTGATCAACATACTGCCTGAACAAGAAGAATAAAAAATAAAAAACTTGTCTGGAGAAGATAGAGTTACATATGACTTGATCTGGCCATGCTGGCTCTTAAACAGTATTTGGGAGCCTAAAGCTGCATGTGAGCCACTCTTATGAAAACTTCCTGTGTACTGAGATTTAAAACATCTAATTACCATGTTCTTTAACAGTAAATACATGACCATGGGACATACAGCAGCTGCATCTATTTATATCAATCATAATTAAATAAAAATGTTATGAATTATTTGTTTGAAAAAAAAATGAGGAAAAGTCATGATCAGTTTGTTCGGATTGCAGTGGAATACTGAAGAGAGCAGAGGAGACATGCTGTCATGGCAGAGGAAACACTGGATTTTATTCTCAATGATAAAAACACAATGTTTTGATAAACAGTTATCAATCTCACATTATATTATCTGTATCCATGTTGCTGACCAGCTTAACATGACACAATGGTTAACACTTGTTATGCTAGTTAACTGGGGCGAAGAAAAAAACTGAAAATGTGGGATTTATGATTTATAAACATACATGTAATTAAATATATATATATATATATATATATATATATATATATATATATATATAATAAATAACTTGAATTTTGCAGCAGGAGCAACAGCTAAATGGAGAAGGAAACAGCGTTCCACAAAAAAAAAAAAAAATAAAATAAAAAAAAAAAAAAAAAGAAAGAAAAGGAAGGAAAAGGTTAAAAATAAAAAAAAAAAAAAGGAAGGGGGGAAAAAAAAAAAAAAAAAAAAAAAAAAAAAAAAAAAGAACGGGGGGGGGGGGGGGGGGGGGGGGGGGGAGGGGGGGGGGGGGGGGGGGGGGGGGGGGGGGGGGGGGGGGGGGGGGGGGGGGGGGGGGGGGGGGGGGGGGGGGGGGGGGGGGGGGGGGGGGGGGGGGGGGAGGGGGGGGGGGGGGGGGGGGGGGGGGGGGGGGAGGGGGGGGGGGGGGGGGGGGGGGGGGGGGGGGGGGGGGGGGGGGGGGGGGGGGGGGGGGGGGGGGGGGGGGGGGGGGGGGGGGGGGGGGGGGGGGGGGGGGGGGGGGGGGGGGGGGGGGGGGGGGGGGGGGGGGGGGGGGAAGAGGGGAAGGGGGGGGGGGAGAAAAGAAGCCCCCGGGGGCCCCCCCCCCGGGGGGGGGAAGGGGAGAGGGAGAAAAAAGGAGGGGAGGGGAGGGGAAAGGGGGGGGAGGGGGGGGGGGGGGGGGGAGGGGGGGAGGAAAAAAGAGGGGGAAAAAGGAGAGAGGGAGGAGAGGGGAGAGGGGGAGAGGAGAGAAGAGGGGGAGGGAGGGGGGGAGGGGAGAGGAAGGGGGAGAGGGGGGGGGGGGAGGGGGGGAGGGGGGGGGGAGGGAGGGGAGGGGGGGGGGGGGGACATGTCCTGCATGTTTGTTAATACTGACAGAAAATCAAAATGGAATTATTTTATATTCATGTATATATTTCAGATGATATTTTAGGCCAGTGTTTTTTGTTTTTCGCTTCTATCAGCCAATACTCTAGGTGTTTTGGCCAATACTCTACATAATTTACAGCCTTTTTATGAAAGTTTAATATTTCTATTTAATATTCAATTATTAGAGCACTGTTTCTTTTTTTTTATATTCATTTGAGGTGCTTTGTTTTGTTTTTTTCTTTTATTCTAAATGAGTTGTAAAATTACTTTTCATTGTATCCTTCATTTTATTAATTTCGGAGTCAAATGCATTCAGTCAGTCAGTCAATTAGTCAGTCATTTTCTGTACCGCTTATCCAGTTCAGGGTCTCGGGGGTTGCTGGAGCCTATCCCAGCTATTATCAGGTGAGAGGCGGTGTACACCCTGGACAGGTCGCCAGTCTGTCGCAGGGTCAAATGCAGTATCGACCCTAAATATCAACAGGTTTTATCAGCCATCGGCTGAGGCTGATGAGAAAATATTGGTATTGGCCCTAAAAAACATCTGTATCTGTCGATCCCTCGTTTGAACACACACAGTGGTGTAAACGTAAGAGAACATTAACAATGGAGGACACAGAAAGAAAGAGAGAGAGAGACAGAGCAAGAAATGAGATGAATCAATATCAGAGTCAGACTGACAGTTACTGTAGAGTTCACAGTCAAGTAAGATGCAAGTTGGGTGCTGAGTTTGCTGTGGGTTGGGGCTGCGTCACAGAGAAAATCTGCCAAACTTCCATAATTCATCTTTAAAAACTGTGTTTTTCCAAATAAGTCTTTCTCCATACTCTGGGTAAAAAATGTCCTCTTCAGCAGCACTTACAACTCCTACAGTAACTTCACAGTCATGCTCCTGTCTAGCTATTTTTAAAGCTTTTACTGAAAGGATTTTTAAAATTTCAATCAGAGCAAGATTTATAGAACATTTCAGCCAAAAAAGCTTGGCAAAAACAGAGATTTTTCTAATTGTCTACAGTATTTTCATAGAGAAAATTCCCCCTGAAAATCTTTGACTCTTGTATGTCAATGAAATATAAAAAGAAACTTATTCCATAATACAACTCAACATGGCATCAGGTAAAGTGTAGCCTATATGTACCAGCTTTAGTCAGGATATTAATAGTGACTATGTCTAACAGGAAAATGATCTTTTATTAAAAATTTGTGCACAGCCTGATCTTACTGGCATAGCCTACATCAGCTGCCTTTAGAGAAAAAAAGATACATCACATCTAACCTGCCTTCGTGCATTTCGTTTGTAGTTTCCTTTATGTGCACACACCCTTGCATACCTGTGCTCCTGTGTTACTGTTCCTAAAAGGACTGGGATTCAATGTTAGTATGTGGCAATGAACCGAAGTGGCACACAACCCACACTCTTTGTATTCTCCTATCTCAATCCTGGAACACCAATTCCACACCAAACCTCCTAAAATGGCCACTTTACCTAGATGAATTGGGTTCAAATGCAATCTCGGCTATTGTCACATGTAGTTTAGAGGGCATTTCTTAATGGGGCACCCACAGCTCTCTGTCCTGTTTTCACTCTTCTAGGTGCAACAATCCTTGTTAGATAGGACTATGTACCTCTCCTGGGAGGAAAAATGTTTTCCTTTGGGGAAACTACGGGGTGCTATCAAAACAAGCGAAATAAAACCAATAACGATGAAATAGTAGATCAAAGGCAAAGGCATAAATTTACAGACTGAAACAATAACACCTCAATTGATCAGCCACTGACATGGACAAAATAAATCAAAATTTGCCCTTATTATTATTATTATTATTATTATTATTATTTATTTATTCATTTATTTATTTATTTTACTTTACTTTGATTTGTATATATATTTACAAAATGGAGTGACAGTTGCCTACTCAAGGTAATAAGTAGTAATTAGATAACAAAATAGGTCTGGAGTATGCTGATGACATAAAAAAAATTAGACATTAAAGACCATGAAAAAAGACATTTAGAGAAAAAGGAAGAAAAGAAAAGCGAAATAGGAACACAGTCAAAATCAAAAAGTAGACAATAATTAAGAGAAGGGAGATAAAACAGAAAAAAAGAGCAAAAAATAAAAATAAATAAATAAAAAAGAAATATACAGTTCATCACCACAATGTAATATTTGTATTCTATTTTTCCTTTTTGTAACTTCAAGCTAAATGTCAACTGTTCCATACACTGAATATCTTTGATTATTGGAATTTCAATTATGGGAGTTTCTTGGCAAAGGCAGCACCTCGTTAGCCTTCTTACTTGCCACCATAAATATTTTCAACTAGTGCAGGGTGGGGAAGCTGGGGCCCATCCTAGCATTAACAAGTGTCAGGCAGGAAAGAATTTAGAGTGACTCTTTAACCACATCATGTCTATGAACTGTGGAAGGAGGTCGGAATACCTGGAGAAAACCCACACATACTGTACATGATTAATTGTTAGTTGTATATAGGAATTAAGGGAATTTATGTGCTGTCTACAAGCATCACATAATATCAATAGAAAACATAATGAGCATAATATCAAAACATAAATAAATAAATGGATAAAAAATCAATATAAATGAAAAATATTACTACTGCCACAATTTCTACGATTACAAATGATGATTATAATAATATTTACAACCATATTTACCATCATTATCTTCATCATTTTAATGATACAGTAACTTAGTAAATATACATTTGCATTATTGTTTCTCTGCCCGGTGATCACCACCTGAGGCATACCCAGTGCAAGCTGCCCATCAACAAGGAAGGACGCCCCAGGGCCCAATATGGATCACCGCGAGCCTACGTCACAACCCGGAATTCACGTGACCACAAAGCTGGTCCCGGTGAAAATATGCTTCGTATTTGAACGGTGTCTGATGGACTATGAGCCTCAAAAACTGCTTTTGCACCCTTTTTAATTTTTTTCTCCGCTGGTCTGTCTTTGAAATAATATTGAAATGACGTCCAGTTATACTGAAAGTCTTACTGCTGACGCTAGAAGAAGATACGAAGCTAAACTAGTATCTGTTGGACTAACTGATGCCCATCTTCTGCTGCTACAGCCTGGTTAGACGAACCTACCTGTACATAACAGCCTGATGATCAGTTTCCCGATCTCATGATGTGTTTGGTTTCATCAGGTAAGCCCCGTGTTCAAGCCATTTATTTTTTATAGAATATAAATTTTCCCCGGATTTTTAAGAAATGGTGGTATTTCTTTGATGTACTTCTCAGGAGTTTACTCTCATTGATAAAGCTATAAATTACCGGCAGTCTCATCTGTATTTAACTGGTTATGACTGTGCATGTTTATAATGCTGCAAATGCCTTTCTGCCGCTTTTTATGCTTTTATTCTTATGTGGGAACATTGATGGCAGTAATCTGGATGAACGTGATCGTTAACAGTCCTGAGGAGACGGGAACAGCGGGCGGCGCTGTGATTCTGTACATCCACTGATTTAATGGTGTTTTCTATCATCTGTACAAAAACAACTACAGGGTTTAAAAAGTGAGACCACAATATGCTTTTTTTATCAGTCACAAAGTGATCGGAACATATTGTCAGATGTTTCCATGGTTTCCAGCGTAAACTGTCAGCATTTATGGGCTTGATAGCAGCTAGCCACTTAGCATGTTGTTCGGGACTTTTTCTGTTGTTTTGGGAACTGGAACAAACATATTCTCTTGTCCGTGTGATAGATATGTTTATGGCAGCCATACACAGCGGGACTTCTCGGTATTTCCAAAGTAGAATAAACGAAGATTGACGAGTAATGAAGCAGGTAATTCAGTGGCTCCCCTATGCAACGAAGCGATGTTTTCACCTGTTACCTAACCGGATGTGACGAATTTGGCGAAAATTCCCGGATGTTCGCGGTGATCCATACCCCAGACGCCCTAGCTACCGGTCTGTCCACCCAGACAGGCCACCAAAATGCCCACCCCAAAATGGCTAATGTGTTAATAGATCTAACCTAATGTGTTGTATTAAAATAAGAAAATTATATATATATATATATATATATATATATATATATATATATATATATATTATTATTATTATTATTATTATTATTATAAATAAGTGTTGTTCAATACTGATCTGGTCCAGAGAGGGAAGTCTGCAGGTGGCAAGGGCCAAGTGGTGGTCAGGCCCCTGCCACCCCTGCACTGTCCAACCTCGGCCAGCAGTCACATGACATGACATGCTTACCCCCATGGCCAATTATTACTTCAGTAATTACAGTTTAACAGGTGTAAAACTCCATTTCAAATGAAAATGGAAATTGTTTAATAACCAATCATTTTTAGAGAAAGAAAAGAGATTTCATGACCACCGTCATGTTCTATTCAGCCATACCTGGAGAACCTGACCAGCTTTCTCCACTGCGGGGATTTAATTTGTCCCCAGTATCAACTCTGGATAACGAGCATCAAGCTGTCAACAGGCCCTGCTGGCAGTGACCTCGTACATGACCCTCAGAGGGTGTCTGTGTTTCTGGCCTGCTCTTTTTACTGATTGGCAACTACAAAGGGAGAAGGTGGACATGAGCAATGGTGTGAGGAAAAGAAAGGAGGGGGAGAGAAAGAGAGAGAGCTTCTGAATATGTAAGGAAAAGAAGATGATAGTGGGAAATAGTAAGATGACAGAATCAGTTGGAAGACAGTGAGTGTTTTGAAGAATTGTTGGAGAAAGAACAACAAAAAGCTTTAGAGGAATTTTATTCTGTTTTTTATACTCATACATATTCTTATGTCGGGGCGATGTATGTGTGCATATATGTGTGTGTTGTGTGTTGTGAGTGGGTGCGTGTGTGAGTGTGTGCGCGTGTGTGCGTGCGTGTGCGTGTGTGTGTTGTGTGTGTGGGGGGGTCCCTAACCTTGTATTTTCAATCAATTTGCTTAAGCTTTACCTAGTTGACCACGGTGCATTAATCATTTATGACTGTTGATACTGTTACTACAGTATTTTCTTTTTTAAGTAGGGGGCAAATGAATCATTGATCATTACTGTTTTAATAAGGTTCTAGTAGCATATATATCAAGGAATAATATATATTAAAGTGTAGAAAATCAGGTATAAGTGAGTTTTGCTTACCTAACAGACTACTGGGGTTAACAATTAAGAAAATAATTTGAAATGCACTGAAGACTTTAAAAAATATGAAGAGCTGTGCTCAAATCCTTTTCTTCAACATAATAAATGTACTAAAGATGCAAATACCTCTGTTAAATGGTCACAGATTGCTAATGATTGATCTACAGTAAATGACAAATAATTTGTTATTCTGCTCTTTGTGGCCAATTAGGGAGCCATTCGATAAATTATACAAAGCAATCACATTGCTTTACGAGCAGAACTGTATTCATGTTCCCTTTATAGTTGCTACAGTTAAGATACCTAAAATTTAATCAGTATACCTGATCCATTTGCTGCTTATTTGGGTGGGAATTTTTTTTTCCACATTAACAGAGGTTAAAAGAACCCAAAGTGTGTTACAGATGCTCCTCTTAAGTGCAACTTATTTTAGTACTTTCTGGATGTTGCTGTGTTTTCCTTTACGTTAATCTAAAGGAAAATGCTGCTATTCTGTGTCTGTTGGTTGTAAATAATATAATCTGATTCAAATATAAGCTTTTCCAAAGAAAATGTAAGCCATGATGTTAATCTTTGACTGGTGATGCATCAACACAGTTAAATAACTGGACAGTCCTTTCCCAGATATCAGATATCTCGTCAGGCTGCATCTGTGTGGACCCTGATAAAGCCATCCTGCCCTTTTTCACCAAAGTAAATATAAAGTAGAAAATAAAGCCTACATCCTAAAGCTAAAGCTGATTCATAACTGAACACTGTCACTCAGTACTGGCTTAGGACCTGTTCAAAGGGGATTGAGGTTTCTAAGAGATTGTTGAAGCTAAAACATCCTTCAAGGAAAATTTAGAAGAAAAAATTGGTTCTCTTAACTGTGTCCCATTAAAAGTCTATCTGTCTGTCTCTCTCTCTATATCTTTATCTCTCTCTCTCTCTCTCTATTCTATCTATCTATCTATCTATCTATCTATCTATCTATCTATCTATCTATCTATCTATCTATCTATCTATCTATCTATCTATCTTATCTATGTTATCTTATCTATCTAATCTATCTATCTTTCATTGATTAATTTTTCCCTCCCTTTTTGGTCAGAAACGATTAAATAATTATGGACAGACTTCCAATAGCCAATAATCCATCACAAAGAAAACAGAATGCCTTGTGGGCTATATTATTCATAGAAAAAAGTAATAAAGTTGTTTGTTTTATGAATTTCACTTGATAGAGCCTGTTACTTTGATTCCAATTTTCAATACTTTCTGACCAAACTCAAACATTTTTGTTTTCTTTTTTAATATAGCCTGACTAAAACTAGACTAAAACATTTTTAAATTTCGTTGGCTAAAACTAGACTAAAACCTTTATTAATTTCGTCGACTGAAACTAGACTAAAGCTTTCAGATTCTGAAAGACTAAAATGTGACTAAAACTAAAAAGTATTTTCGTCAGAAAGACTAAGACTGAGACTAATACTCAGAGAGCTGCCAAAAACAACACTGTTGCAGAAGCTAGAAATAACTGGGACTTTCATCGTCTTCCAGCTGAAATTGTTGTTCAATGTAAGCAGTTGTCTGTGGCATGCAGGGCTGCCCGCTCTCCCCTTCACTTTTTCCATTTTCATTGAATCATTAGCAGCTGCTATAAGACAAGACAAAGATATTAAGGGGATCCTCGGCAAAAATGTATAGCGCAAGTAAGCCTTTATGCAGATGACATGTTTCTTTTCCTCCAGAAACCATTAACATCTCTCTCCCAGACAGTCACATTGATTAATAAATTTTCAATGATATCTGAGTACTCTATAAACAGGTCCAAGACTACAGCTTTATCTATTAATTGTACTTTACAAAACATACCTAATATTACAATACAGTCTGGCAACATCAGATATTTAGGAATAAATATTTCTCCAAAACTTTCAGAATTAATAAAACTAAATTATGTCCAGCTATTAAAATCAATTGAGGAAGATCTTACATGATGGAAGCACTTGCCCATAGCACTCATGGGGAGAGTTGCTACCATTAAAATGATTATTCTACCTAAAATTAACTACCTGTTCTCAATGATACCCACCAAACCTTCCTCCAGTTGGTTTAAGTCACTGGACTCTCACATATCCAAATTCCTTTGGAAAAACAAGCCATCATGTATCAGTTTAAATACTTTACAACAGGTTAAAGACCGAGGAGGGTTAGACTTACCCAATTTTAATTACTATTTCTTAGCAAACAAGCTACAATTTATCTCCAAATGGCTAAAACCTAGCCATCTAGATGAATCGTAGCTATAGACACAGAACGAGCATTTTGTGAGGATCTGGATGTCTCTGACTTGCCATTCATCAGCTCAACAATCAGATCTCATAAATGCTTTAAAAGCATCATCTGCTCAGCTCTGAAAGCATGGTGGGAATTCTTGAAATTAACCAAGTCTTCTATTATTCCATATAAACTCACACCCATCTGGAATAACCTGAATATTTTACAAAACAAGAAAATGATTAATTTTGTACATTGGGAAGATAAATGAGTTAAACAATTAGAACATATCACTGAAAACAAAAATTTCCTGTCATTTAGTACACTCACTTCACAATACGGGATCAGTAGCACTACATTCTTAGAATACCATCAACTTAAATCTATTCTAAGCAAAAAATATACCTCTAACCAACTGAACCTTCAGACTCCGGTCAGGGTAGCAGAATTCCTGAATCTCTGTATTCCCCAATCTACTTTCGAAAATACATAGGTTATTGTTAAAACTGGATGATTCAATTTCCCTTCCAACTTCAAAATGGGAGGCTGACTTGTCCAGAACCCTTAACCAAAACTCAAGGACACGGATATGTTTAAACACATTTCTAATGACTAAAAACTCAAATATGCAACTGATACAATTTAAGGTTTTACACAGAGTTCATTATACAGGACAGACGATGTTCAAGATGGGTCTGTCACTCTCAAACATTTGCTTAGAAGACGATATCAGTATTGAAACAATGTCTGCCTCCTCTAAGAACCAGTTACATAAATTCCACTCCCTCTGGTCCCCTGTGATTAGCTCCATCACTTAATATTGGTGGAGGAGAGCGGCCTCGGCAATGTGGGTGTTGGCGGCAAGTGCTTGATGGCTATGGATCCCTGGCAGTTGCTTGGGGGTGGGATCTGGGCTGCCTTGCCACGGGAGCAGGACTGTGTCCAATCCGGTGGGGGGAGATGGGTTTCACCGGTGGGGGCTGCTCTGCGGCGGTGGGCAGGTCGTTGGGAGGGCCCTGACCGGTGGTTGTCGGCCGGCACTGGGTGGTCCGACCGTGGACCGTCCCTGTCCCCCCTCCCTGGTGTGTGGCGGTCAGGTGCTTTTGGGGGCTAGCGCTGACCCCTTAGCAGCAAATGCCGGCCGCCTGGCCGTGTTGGCAGCCATGCGGCCATGCCTGCGTCTTCCCACCCTGGAGGGATCCCGGGAGGCAGGGGTGCCGTCAACAGCTCAAGTTCCAGAGGGGAATTCAGACCCCTCTAGTCTCCCTTCTCTAGACCTTTCTCCACCTCTACTCTACCTCACACACACACGTAGGGTCTTGGGTCACTTACACACATGAAATATCGACAGCTCACAACCAAGGTCTGAGAGGCGGGCCAAATAGTGTATGGGGGTGGGGGGCTGTTTGGGTGGTCGTACCGCCTGTGCGACCCCACTTACGACATGGCTTGGTACTGCCTCTCAGTTTTATTGCAAACAACACACATTTTACTCACAGTCATGAGTGGGGAAGGAGAGGGCAACAGGGTCCTTCTTCACCCTGGTCTCCTGGGACTTTCATTTTTCTCTTGTCAAGCCCAGCAATATAATGTAAAATGCTGTTATAAACAAATGCTTGATTAAAGAAATAAAATGAATAATAAACACAGGATATCAAGGGGAGCCTTGAGTTCAGAAAGCTCCCCTTGGCAAAGCAAATCTGTTCAACACAATAAAGCAGCCAGATCATCATTCTGCTTGCTACGATACTTGACGGGACAAGTTAAAAAATAAAAAATAATAATAATAAAAAAATAACAGAAATCTCCGCCCTATCGAATCAAGTCCTCCAGACTATCCTGGTGTGAATGCCTTCTCACAGTGTATATCAATTTACTAACCGCTACAACGATCCTACAGTCAATTTAGGCTCTGTATCTTTAAGGCTGATTACACTAGCTTAGAGGAGGACTTATCATTTTAAAACTTTTCCTAGATGTGTCACAGCCTTTTTCATTTTAACCTTTTAATTTTGGCCTAACACAGCCTAAAGCTATGAGTGAAATACTGCATGAACAAAAAGCACAACATTACATTTAAACTATACACAAACAGCATTCATTTACTGCACAACACTAAACAGTAAGTACTGTCTTTTACTTTGAAGCTTCTTTCACAGTAGCAAAATTCATGTAATCAAAGCTGGCAAATTCACATCAGGGATGACCGCATGGTTTGATATCATCTAAATGTAGATTACATCCATTTGGGTTACCCAGTCATTGTTTTCTGTTTTGTCTAATCATCATAATTATACCTCTATTTCTTTAAAAATCTATATTAAATCTCTGTCCAATCTTCTTCCTTTTTTCCCCTCTACCCTCATCCATCTCAACCATCCATCCCTGCTTGATAATCACTTTAACAACAACTTATATTAAGAGAGTAAAAATCACTGATCTAAAACAGACAACATGAATAACTTGTGGAGGCTTGTTGGGTCCATCAGACATGTCTTTTATATTTTATGCAGTCTGACTGTGTAGCATTTTGTGATTTTTGCTCACTATCTGGCCCATGGGAGGGAATGGCACTTTCTTCAAAGATCAGAAGGAGATGTTATCTCGCCAGTCGACAAAAGCTTATATGTGTGTGCTCTTCTGCAAGTGCATATGTTTGTGTGTCTTAATAGCTTCCCATAGCTTTGCAGCACAACTGGTCAGCATGCAAGATGTCACCAAAAGTTACTTCTTATCAGGCGCAGAGGCAGACACGTCCCCTACTGCTGCTCTTCTGCCACACATCTCGAAAAAGACGCTTTGAAGAATGTCAGTTACCACTCTGTCAAGCATCTCAATCAGTCTCTCCAAAATGATTGGATTGGTGTCTCCCTATGTGATGGCTTCCCTGTAGCGCAGACATCTAACATATTCTGTTGTTCCAAGCCGGATAAGACATTAGCATCCATGCCAGACACATTTGCCAGGTATCTGGCATGACATGAGGGCGTAGGCAGTGTGGGAGTGAAAAAGAAAACAAAAACAGCAGAGGAATATGATAACAGAAAAGAGGACAGCAGCAGGAGGGAATCAGATCCAAACAGGATATGGTGAAACAGTTAATTGTCAGATCAGATAAGGAGTGTCGAGAAGAAACCAAAGAAAAATGGAGAAATGTTGTAACTAACATTCATATGTGCCAAGGTCCTTATATTTATGTTTAATAATAAATAAAGACCTGTGAATAAAAACCAAATATAATCCATGAAAACAACAAATTGATAACATTGTAACAGCACTTTATCCACCTGAGTGTGTTCTTCATCTAATTGTTCATTAAAGGACATTTCATCTGAAACCAGAAGTTTTGTTTGAAACCAGAGTGAGTTATGAGCCAACACCACGTCAACTCAGAGCATGAGACAGATGGGTGGGTCAGAGTGAAGATTTAAATGTTGGTCTGGGATGCATTGATGAATTGCTAAACATGTAAGCAATTAAAAAGACAAGTGTGCTCGGGCAGGCAATACATAAACTCATTGGACGAGAGAAAACACACCCAGCTGCTTCACTCCCACGCAAGCTGACCACTTGCATTCACAAGCTAGAATTGTGAAATTGGTTATGATTGGCTTTGCCCCCTGTAAATCCATGTGACATTGGCCTGCGTCCATTTTTGAGTTTTTCTAATAATGTTGGTCTTACCTGGACCTTATTGAGAGCATTCAGGTCTTTGCAGCAAATAAAAGACAACCTCTACCTTATCCATGCTGCTGTTTTCAGTGCCCTCTGCCGTAGCCTTCATTATTATTGTGCAGTACTAGAAAGCCACTTGAGGGTCAACACAAAATGAGCCACACAGATGATTAACTGGATATTGAAGGGGCTTGACATGCCGTTTTGAAGTTGAATTGGTATTGTACTTTCAGACTGTACAAATGTTTGAAGATACACTCATATACACTTTCTAAACTTTATTACTGTTAAAAGTGTCAGGTACAAAACAGTAACACTCTAAGACTCTCAAAGATCTCAGTCTCATGTGTTTGCATTCTGATAATGAGCTAAAAACAAGTGGTAGTTGTGTTTTTTCCTATGAAAAGTGACAGAATAAATTGGATATAATGGATAATTGAAATGTAGAACTTGCTTGATACTGTGCAAAATCTTGAAAATTCTGAAGGTGTACCTTTTATCTGGGTTTCTGCTCTCAGTTTTTCCTCTAGAGAACAGAGGAGAGTGAAATATGAAAAGATCAGTCTACATTTGAATAACAATAATGTCCTAACCAAGCTCATTTTCTTTCATAGTGACCTGGCATTTTCAAGACAACCTTTTATAGAAATTTAATCCGCCTGTTTTCTCGCCTGTCTTTAAATTTTGACCTTAGAGGTATTTATTAAAATAACCCAGGGACACCATTTCAGTTTTACTGAAAACGTTAAAGTTTATTCACACAAAAACATAAAAAGAACTGGGTTTTAATTTAAAAAGTGTGAATAAACTCAACTTGTCTTATGAACATACACAATGTACAGTACAGCAGAGGGAGGGGAAATCTAAAAATTTAGATACATCAAGATAGAGAATAGTATTTGTTGCAGAGTTTTTTTACTGAATATCAAAACACTGAAAATGTACGTTATATGCATGATTATGCAGTGATGACTTAGTGAAATGCAAGTAAATCCTGCAGATTTCTATCACTCTGAGCATGGCGTATTTCAGTTTTATTTAGGACTGAAAAGCTACAGCCATTTTCACATGCACAGGTGTTATTCAAAGTGGTTTGAAAACATCGAAATATCCAGTAAGTGATAGTTCTACATCATCCTGTTGAGAAGAGCCATAAGAGGAAAGCTGACAAGACTAGTTAGAGGTGATAGGCATCCTGCCGTGAATCAGACAACCACTTTTTACGGCTGTAGTGAGCAAAAAAAGCTTCTACAGCACAATACTTAGTATGGTGTTTAAAAGCAGGAATAAATACAAAATACATCCTCAAAAAAAAAAAAAAAAAACTGATTTGGCATAAGTGTGAAGTATTGAGGTCATAAATAAATGAAAAAGGACAACACTGTCACAGGTCTGGCATAGTTCATATGGAAATAAAAATGTCATTGGCAGAATGTCCGAGCTGTAGTGTATAAAACATAAGAAAAGGTATAATTAGAATTGACAACAGCATGCAAAATAATTGGACAAAGATCAAAATGCATTATTATCCAAGCTTTTTTTTTTTTTTTGTGGACAAAAATGCATTGATGCATGATTAAGATTTTAAATTTCAAAACAACTATTGATACAATATAAATTATACCAAACAATCATACACATTTTGCATTTATTTTCAGATCATTCGCATCATATGTAATGAAGAAAGATCTTTCAAGCAAATACAGCTGTCTCTCCATACCAGAATAAATAACAAGTCAAGGACAAGATAAATGTGGCCTGCATGTAAAGTCAAGATGATCACGCCTGAAGGAGCTGAACATGTTCAGGTCAGCTGCAAATACCTTGGAGCCATACAAGAAAATGGCAACCATGAAATCAACCACAGCCAAGTACCTCCAAGGTGCACAGCAGGTGCTGCAGAGTTAGGAACATCACTGCTGGCTGTTGCCATTATTTGAGCCAGTTACTGTTATAACACGACACACTCAGCTTTGCAAGGATGAGAACACAAACATGTCAAGTTGATTATTTAAAAATCAGCAGTGCTCTTGTAGTTATCTGATCATATTAAATATATCTTCCAGCAACCACATCTTTTAACCTTGGTCTCTTGCATGTAGCCTGTAGTTGATAAGTTGATGCCAAACATCCAGTTATGACAAGTTCATCTGGATGATAATTATGAGTAATGCAAGCTCACCTTGAACAGTTCAACAGGCAGGGTAACGTGAATTACAACACTCCCATGATTACACATTCATGCAGTTGGGAGTTTTCTTCTGTTATGAGGTTAAAAATCAGTTAACCACAGAGGTTACAGCTGTACAAGCAGTAATTAGAAATTTAGGATTATCCTTAACAGTCACACCTCCATTGTGTATCTCGTGCTATTTGTCTCTACCCACCTTCTCATGCTTTTACCAGCTGCCAACAGTAACGGACACAGACAGTAAGGAAACGGAGCCCCAAGAACCCAGAAGGAAAGTTTAAAATGAGCAATGCACGAGTAAAACACTGAGCAGTGACCAAGAAGAAGAAAAAGATCCAGCATGGATACCAAGGGGAATGCAGGGTTTGAAAAAAAGGAAAAGACAGAATGAAACTTGTCTTTACAGAAAAGGAAAGCTGGTTAAATTATACACACCTACAAAATAAATGTCTAGTTAGATATCACAGTAGCTGTATAGAGAAAAGAAGAAAACTTAGGAACTGAAACAAAAGTAAACAAGCACACACATCATGATGAGAAGACAGTTTGAAGATTTAATCAGAACTTCCTCAGTTTTGCATAGATACAAATTAGCAGTTACTCAAGACAGAAATCTACTTTATTTTTGACTGTGGAACTCTAAAGACACTTAGGACAATATACTGACAATTTCAAGGAAGCGAGCAAAAGACAATAGCCATTTTCAACTTTTATTGGAAGTGACAGATGGAATGAAATGGCTGTGGGTGATCAAATGAGCTGCAATGAACAAAAGGTAATGAAATTCACAATGGTAATAATCTGGGGATTTTCTTTTTTTTTTCTGTCACTATGGCTTCATTTTCATCATTCTCTTAATTTTCCACAGAATTTGAATGGGTTTATGAAGAGGACAAGATCCTATAAAACATGGTGCAAAATATGGCAGACCAGGTTAATACAATCTTTAAGCATTTAGTGAGTATCACATGGTTTATATTAAAGCGCTTTCCTAAAGGATTGTCATATTAATAATAGACAATCAGTAAATTTAGAAATTCTTCTAACACGAAGTAGCACATATCAACACACTGCAAAATTTTTCGCTGTGAATTTAC